>AP027107.1:53383120-53690620 GCA_028142955.1 Pinctada fucata
AACATTGGATCTTAAAATTGGAAACTCAGCGTTGCATTTACGAGTGCAGCTGCACATGTGCATTCAAGGAAAAGGTAAATATTCACCTGTTTACACCTTAAATGACTTACCTTTGTAGATTTAATGTCCTATTTATCTAAAAGAATGTTTTTGGCTTGCAAATCCGCCATTTTTAATTTACCGATCACAGTAGATTCACTGTTTGCAAGAGAAAAGATCAACTAGCAGACGGATATGCATTATTCCGGTATAAAAGTAGGATGTCGGTCCCGTTTTGTATTTTAATTAAATCTTTTAAAGATTGATTTTTTTTTCATTTTATTTTCATGTTTTGAACAATTACATTTAAGTTATGTATAACAAAAACAAAATAAGGATTTAAAATGGAAATTATCGAATTTTTAAAAGCATTTGTATCAGGTGAAATATGTCTTCGACGATCCTACTTTTAGTCTCTCCGCTGCCGCTAAAAGAGACTGAACCCCACTATGGTTGTTACAGAACGAAGTCGGACCAAACTGTTGCCCAACGATTTTTCCATATTACGGACCTTTAATATTGATTTTCTGGCAAGTGACTCTTAAGTAAACATTAAAGTAACAAGCAAGGCAAAAGTTCGGAGAATCGACCAATCAGAACGAAGGATAAAGAACGTTGATCACGTGAAATTTGTAACCTTCGTTCTGATTGGTCGATTCTCCGAACTTTTGCCTTGCTTGTTTGGTTTGGTAGGGAGTTAAAAATTGGCAAAAATGCAATAAAGAAGCTAGAAAAAACAAGGTGGGTAAAGATAGTTAGATTAATGTTTACTTAAGAGTCACCTGCCAGAAAATCAATTTTAAAGGTCCGTAATATGGAAAAATCGTTGGGCAACAGTTTGGTCCGACTTCGTTCTGTAACAACCATAGTGGGGTTCAGTCTCTTTTAGTCGGACCAAACTGTTGCCAAACAAACAAGGCAAAAGTTCGGAGAATCGACCAATCAGAACGAAGGTTACAAATATCACGTGATCAACTTTATTTATCCTTCGTTCTGATTGGTCGATTCTCCGAACTTTTGCCTTGCTTGTTTGGTTTGGTAGGGAGTTAAAAATCGGCAAAAATGCAATAACGAAGCGCGAAAAAAACATGAGGTGGATAGAGATAGTTAGTTTAATGTTTACTTATTAGAGTCACCTGCCGGAAATCAATATTAAAGGTCCGTAATATGGAAAAATCCTTGAGAAACAGTTTGGTCCGACTTCTTTCTGTAACAACCATAGTGGGGTTCAGTCTCTTTTAGCGGCAGCGGAGAGAAAGTTTTTACTTTCTATGAAAAAATTTTGGCTCACTTCACTCGCCATAGTTTTCTTCTGTAATGGCAAGTTCATATTTAAAAATATCAAAAGAATGCATGTGACTGAAACAATTCAAATGCTTAAATACATTATCAATATAACTTATCACTATTAATAGATACATGTATCACAAAAGCGTCTAATTTTATATACAAGCTTGGAAAGAGAATTTAATTCAGTTATTCACTAGTTTTCATTTCTACATGTAAAAACTTGCATCAGGCTCTCTTACATGTTACATGACCTTATATACATTTTGTTTACTAAAAATTATATATCGCATATTGTAAAAATTTTTCATCTCTCTCACTTTAGAAGTGAATACAAGATTTACATAAAAATAATGTTTGGAGTAATTTAAGTAAAAATAAAGAATTTGAATATTGAAAAAACACAAACATTCTTAATATTCACATCAACCGTTATAAAAAAATTCCTTGCTCCAACTTTGCAAGAAAAAAATAATTTTGCCCCGGTCTGGGGCGAAAAAAATAATCTTGCTCCGAAAAAAAACCCCAAGCCCCCCCCCCCCCAGAATATCAAATGGACAGTGCCTTAGCAACCCTCTTTTATCAAAATACAGCTAAGAAAAATAACTATTCCCCAGCACAACACGCAATAATCAAGAAATCAACAGTTTCTTTGAATATCGATCAGTAGGCACTCTCTTGTAACGGAAGTTTACAGATACGAAACTTAGACAAGCATAACAACATAATGTTTACGTACGAAAATAAACACTGGATCTTAAAATTAGAAACTCAGCGTTGCATTTACAAGTGCAGCTGCACATGCATTCAAGGTAAAGGTAAATATTCACTTGTTTACACCTTAAATGACTTACCTTTGTAGATGTAATGTCCTATTTATTTCAAAGAATACATTTGACTTGCAAATCTGCCATTTTTAGCTCACCTTGACGAAGTTGAGTGAGCTTATGCTATACCCCCGCGCGTCTGCGTCCCCGTCCGCATCCCCATCCGGTTAAGAAGTTTGGGGTAGCTCAGTATTTGGCAAAGTACTGAAGCTACAGTAACCAAACTTGCACAAGTGATTCATCTTTGGATGCTGAGGTGAACCCATGCATCGGATGCTGCGTCTGACCTACATTTTCCACTTGAGTGACTTGGTTAAGAAGTTTGGGGTAACTCAGAGTGGCTTGGTAAAGAAGTTTGGGGTAGCTCAGTATCTGACAAAGTACTGATGCTACATTAACCAAACTTGCACAAGTGATTCATCTTTGGATGCTGAGGTGAACCCATGCTTCGGGTGCTGCATCTGACCTACACTTTCTGCTTGAGTGACTTGGTTAAGAAGTTTGGGGTAGCTCAGTATCTGACAAAGTACTGATGCCACATAAACCAAACTTACACAAGTGATTCATCTTTGGATGCTGAGGTGAACCCATGCATCGGATGCTGCATCTGAGCTACAGTTTCTGCTTGAGTGACTTGGTTAAGAAGTTTGGGGTAGCTCAGTATCTGACAAAGTACTAATGCTACAGTAACCAAACTTGCACAAGTGATTCATTTTTGGATGCCGAGATGGACCCATGCATCAGATGCAGCATCTGACCTACTTTTCCCTCTTGATTGACTTTGTTAAGAAGTTTGGGGTAGCTCAGAGTGGCTTGGTTAAGAAGTTTGGGGTAGCTCAGTATCTGACAAAGTACTGATGCTACAGTAACCAAACTTGCACAAGTGATTCATCTTGGAATGCCGAGAGGAACCCATGCATTGGATGCAGCATCTGAACTCCTTTTTCCACTTGAGTGATTTTGCTTTTAAAGCCAATATTGAGCAAAGTATAAGTGCTACATGTACCAAACTTGCATATTGGATGTATCTTTGATCATACTTTCATAAAATGACCTTGACCTACTTTTTCGGCTTGAGTAATTTTGCCTTTAAGGGGGTCCAGAACAGTATTCGAAAGAAACCCATCGGAGAGCTCTGGATCAACTATGACGTCACAATAGAAACGGCGACATTGACACGTTTTTCGCAAGAACGTCAGGATTAGGTAACGTAGAAATAAGGGGGAGCGGGTAACAAACTCACTATAACTTAAAAACTGACGGTCAAATTTCAATAGGAGTTTATAGGTGTTTCACTTGACATATGAAGAAAATAATATCAAATTTTTACGGAAAATAAATGATAGAGTTTAAGATAAACAGACTTTATTATTAAAAATTAGCAACTCAAAGACGTTTTGAAAATAGACATAGATTTATCTCCTTTCGATAATTTCTTTTAGAAGTCTTAGTGATCATTTATAATTCTATACATATCCGATTGCCCACATCATATCTAAATGAAAAATACAGAACTTGTTAATATTCTGCCTCTACAGAAGATTTGCAACTGTTTTTCATAACCTAAAGTATGTTAATTTTAACGTCACATTTATGGCCCATTTTGGGGCTTTCAATGGGTATATATGTACGTTCGTAGCTTCAAAACTAACCGTAAAAAATTGATAAAACTTTGCATGTAGAAAAACTATGTTTCAATTATTAACATTTATAATTTTTAGAAAAATTAAATGATAGGATCAAATTTAAGTCTGGTTGTCCTGGACCTCCTTAAAAGCCAATATTGAGCAAAGTATAAGTGCTTCATGTACCAAACTTGCATATTGGATGTATCTTTGATCAAACTTTCATAAAATGAAATTGACCTACTTTTTCCGCTTGAATGACTTTGCCTTTAAAAGCCAATATATGTACTTAGAAATATGTTTGAATTGAATTTTGCTGCCACGAGGTGAGCTTCGTAATCTGTGATTACCTATGTTTAATTTACCCATCACAGTGGATTCACTGTTTGCAAGAGAAAAGATCAACTAGCAGACGGATGTGCAGTATTCTAGTATGTTAAAAAGGCAGCATCTTCAGTGGTATTTCACTATAGTTTTGAACATGATTTTTCAAAATTCGATAGTTCCCATAGTCAATCGATAGTTAGTTTCCGATAGTGACACGATAATCGTTAGTAAAATTTCTCCGATTGCTCATTTTTACATACAGTACTTTCTTACAGTAGCTTGATTTTGATTTATATTATTGTATGATTTCAGTTTCCAGAGGAAATCAATAAGCTCACCAAGAATTTAAGGACTTTGGATTTATCAGAAAACAAGATTCAAGATCTGCCTTCTTCTCTAGGAAACTTTTCACACCTGAAAAGTATTAATTTAAGCAGCAACAGATTAGGTATGACTCCATTAAAACAACTTGGATTGATGCAATGTAAATGTGACAGATATACTGATATTAGTCTAGGAGGACTCTCCCTAACCATTGATATAAATGATATTCAAACTGCATATCCAGCTGATTGTTATACTGCAGGGATGGGGTAATTAAAAATGTACTTGTAATTAATTACAATGAATTACTTTTTTTCAAGTATTTGAATGTAATGTGTAGTTGAATTTTTTTTCAGTTACATGTAATTGTAATCTAATTAATTACAGAGCAAAAACTGCATGTAACGCCAATTACATTTCAATTACTTTTCAATTACATTTGCAACTAAAAGAATTGGAATTCACAGATTGATCTGTGAAAAAATTAACTTTTTTTGTAATCATTTTTCATGATTCATTGAGGATAGGCCACAGATAATGGTTGAATAAAGGGTTTTACCTGAATGACCACAATGCCTAATGTGACTTATAGTTATCAAAACAAAGCTTGGATATGTGTTTCTGTTTTAATTAGCTTGTTTGTCACTTCTGCAACGATCTTGTGTATATAAGTCTTAGAGATGATATTTTTAACCTGGTTGTGCACAATAGAAAGAATGCATGCATAAAATTGTTACAGGTGTGTTATGATTCTAATTAAACAAAAGTCAATTGGGATGACTTACTTATCAAAGACAAGTTAAAATTAATGGCATATTTTTAAGTGCCAAAATTTGTAGGGAAAATGTGTGCATTGTGCATTAATGATTTTTCAGGGAACATAGGAAGGCTTTACGGACTGTGGAATGAATGTTGTCCTGCACTTTCTTGCATTTTGTCAGAGACTTGAAATGACTATTCGGCATTGCTAAAAAAAAAAAAGATAAGCTCAAAATAAATTCATTAAATGAAATGTAATGTGTAATTTATTTAATTTCATTTGCAATGTTATTGTAATACAATTAATTACATTTGCAATGTGATTGTAATTTGATTAATTACATTGCCAAAAAATGGCAAAGTAATGTGTAATTTAATTAATTACATTGCCAAAAAATACAATGTAATGTGTAATTTAATTAATTACATTCAAATGTAATTGACCTCATCCCTGTTATTCTGTATCACTTTCATGAAGGGATTACAGTATAACAGGGATGGGGTCAATTACATTTGAATGTAATCAATTAAATTACATAGTAACCCTTCCTGCCATATCTAGACATTGTACATGTAGTGATATGATTTTAAAGTCTTTTCAGAGTATCCCAATGAAAAATAAATGCTGAATACTTAAATTCGTGCGAAACTGACTAATTTAAAATGCAATCATCTTAGTATTTCTGGAACACTGGTTTCAAAACTTTACCTGTAAAACTTAAAATAAGGCTTAGTTACTGATATATGAAAATGAGCAATTCAATGAATAGTTTCTATGCAGTATTTTAGGGGGCAAAAAAAGATGAAAAGCTTGATCATATATAGTCTTTTGAAGTTTCCAAGACTAGATTAGCAATTAATAATTGAAAAAAAAACAACAATGAAACAAACAACTCTTGCTCTTACTTACTCAAAGCCAAACCCACAAGTCAAGTCATTCTTACAGAATCAATTATTGTAACATATATGGTTGGTTGGGAAATCAAACCCAAGGCAGGTACTACATGTATGAGTTGTAATTGAGTACAATGTTTGTTTTTGTATTCTTCCAAATTCGAGATCTGTGTATCAATTTACAGAAAGTGTACCAGAGGAACTAGGAAATTTGAAGAAAATAGAGTCTTTGTCCCTGGAGAAAAACTGTCTATCAGGCATTCCTTCATCATTCTCAAAATTGACCAATCTACGAACTGTTAATCTGTCAGAAAATAGACTGAGTATGTTTCCTACCTCTTTAAATGGACTTAAGAATCTGGATGCCGTGGATTTGTCAAGGAACAAGATAACGACCATACCTGAAAGTATTAAAGAGTGCCAGGCCATAGAAATTAACTTAAACCAAAACCAAGTAAGTCTATTACAGGTTTGCAGTAAACATAAAAATCTTTATTCCATCAATGTAAGTAAGTCTGTAACACAGAATGCCTGGTTTTAAGGGCAAAATTTGAAATGTCTTTACACATCTTGATTCCTACAATTTTATTAGTAAATTCTTGAATAAAACTGTATATATTATATCATACTGATGGTGATGGCATTGATATGTACCTAGTAGGCAAAGTTATATGCAGTCGGTGTCATACCTACTGTATGCAAATGATACAAATACTTCAAACTTACATTCCCTGCATGTACCTATATAAGAAATGGCGTGAATAATCAAAAATTCAAATTGAATCAATGCTTAATATTTACATTACTAGTAGATTGCCCATGTTAAACGCCCATTAGGCAACTAGAATTATATTCCAATAACTTGGGTTGCTATTGTGACTAGAGCTGCAACGAGTCGGGAACTTCTCGATTCGGTTCGATTTCGATTTTTATGTCTCGATTCGGTTTTTTTCGGTTCGAGTTTTTTGCGCAATAAAATATAATTTTCCATGGATATTTAATTTTTTTTCCTTTTATTTGAAAAAAATTTAATTGAAAATCTCATCTAAATCTAAAAAAAAATGCATAAAATACCCAGTTCATGTGAAAGCACTGTATGATATATATAAGTTGATGTATCATGTGGAAATATTATTCAAGCCACACAACCCCCCCCCCCCCCCCCCCCCCCCCCCTCCTCTCCACAGAACGGCCTTCTGGGGATATAAATTCGATACTGTGTACAAAAGATATATGATAACTAAACAGTTTGCACAAAGAAGTACATAGGTTAAATACTTTAAAAGAGGCAATTTTCAATTTTGAGTAGCACTCGCGCGCTCGTTGAAATGCGGTAAAAGTCGCCGGTTCGAATTTCCTCTGACCCTGTATTTTCTTACGAATTGCTAGGTAAATGAACTTGAAAGGTTCGCTTTTTATTCTAAATCACCACCTAAAATCATTCTTATTGGGAATCCTGCGATTAGTGAATACCTTTGTTGAAATTAGAACGTTTTTCTGCATTATTTAGACTATTCGACTCGAATCGTTTCTGACCACTATGACTCGCGATTCGAGTCGGAGCAAAGAATCGCGATTCTCGGTGCACCGCGGTGAATCGTTGCAGCTCTAATTGTGACGTCACGTTCAAGTTTTGCATGTAGGGAGAATTTACCAACGTTCAAATATATTTGATGCTATAACAGGCAAAATATGCGAAGTGCATGCAAATAAAAATGACCGATATTAAGTATAAATGTAAATATAAGTAATGATAGCGATTCACGGAATTTGCACATGACCAACCAGAATTGTACACCCATGAACACCAAAAGTAAGACAGTCATTTCTTAATTGAATTATAATCTTTCTCAAATCATTTCACTGAAATTTATTATCTTTCAAGATTTCAGCCATTCCTGAGAGCGTAGCAGAATGTCCAAGGTTGAAGGTGATAAGACTGGAGGAAAACTGTCTTGAGATCTCAGCATTCACACCAAAAATCATGAAGGAATCTACAATAGCTCTGTTTGCCGTAGAAGGGAATGTGTTCGACATGAAAGCTTTCCATAACCTTGAAGGATATGATAATGTAATGTATATACATGTAATTAGCCAAGTTGCAAAACTTGGTTTTCAATTTGATGTGAGATGTGTGAGCATATATGCTAGTGCAATGAAACTTCATATACTCACTCATCATGAGTCAAAGATGACCCCTATTGATTTGGGGGTCAAAAGTTCAAAGTCTCAGGACTCTTATAATTGAAAATTGATCATATTAGAGTATGTATTGCACCTATGATCATGAAACTTTCCAGTCTAATGACTGAAAGTGGTTTCTACATCGTGTTTTAGCATGTTTGACCTATTATCATAAAACTTGCCAAAAATGGTTCCCACGAGACTAGGATGGCCCCTAATAATTTTGGGCTCAAAAAGTAAAAGGTCAAGGTCATAGCAATCTGATGATTGAAAATGGTTTTTGGATCATATTAGAGTGTGAACTCCTTACAATTAGAATATATTTACATAAGTTACAATTTTCTTTACAGACACTCAAATACTTAGCAAACAGTACTTACCATTGAAAGCTACTATTCATTTAGAATGTGATTCTATCAGAAGATTTCTTACACTAAAGCTATTTTGAATTGAAGATTTTGCTCATGTTTTCAGTATATGGAGAGATACACAGCTACTAAGAAAAAGTTCAACTGATTACGAGTCCTCTTCATTGTCCTCTACATATAGTCCATTACCCAGAATTCAGTATGGATGGCGTCTGCTTTCTACATTTAGTCCATTACTCAGAATTCAGTATGGATGGGGTCTGCTTTCTACATAGAGTCCATTACCCAGAATTCAGTATGGATGGCGTCCGCATTTGTGATAATCTGAGATTAAGATTATGATGTAACAGACCGTAAGCTGTCTTTCCGAGAGCTATTAAATACATCCTTGGAGCATGACATCTCTCTTATGTAACTACAATGGCTGTGAAAACTACATCATTTTATGTAAATTTTTAAAATTCAATATGCACTTTTGGACAGTTTGTTCTTTCAATCTTTTAGATAATGCAAAATATGTCAAGTGCACTAGTTATCAGTAAATTTGCCAGTTTATTTTTGCCACCTTTCCACTAAGATCTTACATGTAAGTTCACATACGGTATTTTTAATTGTTTTAGTAATTGTCAAAGTGACATAGTTCTACCTTATTTTGAGAAAGGATTACAAATAATTCACAGTTTGTTCAAATTATTAGAAAGTATTTTGCTTACAATAGAATAAAAGTTATTATGTAATTTTTTTTCAGAAATTGTATAGGTTTTGGCCTGTTTGTTTGTCTGCAAAAGACTTTGACATTTGCCATAAAGTTTGAGTGGTCAGCAACAGAGTTTTAATAATGATCTTATATTCCTTGTGGTAAGACTTTTCTATTGGTATCAAAGTTCTTAATCTTGTGACCTTGACCTTGGATTTTGACCTTAACATTTTGATAACAGCTATTATTCTTACAAAAAAGGGGCATTGGTATTTAACAAACACATATTGTATTTTTTCATTATTACATGTTTGTCATTGTGTTGTTTATTTAAAAACGTCTTTCAGATTTTTTTTCTTGTAGTCAAGATGTGTTGTATGAATGTACTTTTTATCATATCTATATATAATAGAATATCGGAAAATAGCATATAAAAGGACTACAAGTTGTAAACATGTAAAGTCTTGCCAAATACTGACAGTCTGATAGTAGATTTTCCATTTATACTTAGCTTTATTGAAAAGATATTAATTTTGATGCTATATAAAGCTGAATGGTCCCACTCTGTATTCTATATAAAGCTGAATGGACCCATTCTGTATTCAGGGGTTCTAGTGGGAGCATTCTACCCATTGAATTAAAAAAACATGGTATATGTATCTGTTAATATGGGCGAGTTACTAGTATCATAGAAGACATTTTACTAATGATGGATTTGATTTTTACCTAGCAATTTTGAATACAATGTTAAAGTGCATATTAGCACACAAACATGTGTGTATTAGAATTTTGCTGTACAAGTTTAACAATGTTTTGATTTCTAAGAATGAAAAATTTCCTTTTGAACCAAAGCATCATCACAATTTCATTAAAAGTTTTATTAATTTCATGATAAAAGATCCTTTCACTCTGTGGTATTCTTTTATGCTTTTTATCAATGATCAAAGGCATACTATTTCCATTTCATCTGTTTGTCCAAAAATTGCACTTTGTGCAAAATGTTAATAAGAATTTGATCAAGCTTTCATATTTCTTATACATGTATACATGTACTTTCCCTGGGTCAAGACCTTTGTTTGATCTTTATTATACTTTAGTTTGCATACAAAAGATGGCTACAGACTTGGCTATAGTGTTTAATTTACCTTGTTTATCATACTTGTGCCAATATTCTGCGTTTTGGATTATTTAAAAGCAAGCTCAAGGTCAGTGAGCCTCTCATGGCAGAGTATGTCACAGATACACACTGGCTGATTTTGATTTTATTTAAACAAAGTTTTTCAAGAGATTTTGCATCTGTAGATAATCTACAGTATGAGCGAGATTAATTTCAAATATTATACAAAATTGAAGAGACGGTCAATGATGCAAACTGAATAATGTTTACTTGGTGTTTGAGATATAGTTACAGATTTTGACAACTTCAAAATGCTTATTAGTCAAGTTGCAGAACTTGATGTCAGTTGGACAGTTTGTTGGGCAAGCTGGTGTCCAAAATAGGTTTTTTAGCCGAGTTACAAAACTCGGCTCTTAATTTGATGTGAGACGGGCGGGCGGGTGGTTGGGCGGGTGTCAACAATTTGTTTCCTTACTATAAGTCAAGTATGATACATGCTAGTGTAATGAAACTTCATACACTTACTCACCATGAGTTGACCGCTATTGATTTTGGGGTCCAAAGGTCAAGGTCACAGGACTCTGATTATTATAACGAGTTCCGTACCATATAAGAACCTGTATTGCACCTATGATCCCTGAAATCAAGGATGACCCCTATTGATTTTGGGTCCAAAGGTCAAGGTCACAGGACTCTGATTATTGAAAACAGTTTCCGGACATTATTAGAGCCTGTATTACGGCTATGATCATGAAACTTGCCTTAAATGTTTCCCATGAATCGAGGATGATCCCTATTGATTTTGAGGTCCAAAGGTCAAGGTCATAGGACTTGGATGATTGAAAAGCATTTCCAGACCATATTAGAGCCTGTATAGCACCTATAATCATTAAACTTGCCAGATATGTTTCCCATGAATCAAAGATGACCCCTATTGATTTGGTCATAGGTCAAGGTCATAGGACTCTGATGATTGAAAATTGTTTTGGGACCACATTTGAGCATGTTTTTTATCTACTATCATGAAACTTGCCAGAAATGTTTCCCATCAATCAGGTATGACCCTTGTTGATTTTGAGGTCAAACAGTCATAGAACAAGGTCATAGGACTCGGATGATTGAAAATTGTTTCCTTACCGTATTTAATCATGTATTGCACCTATGATCATGAAACGTGCCGGAAATGTTTCCTATGAATCAAGGATGACCCCTATTGATTTTGGGTCAAAAGGTCAAGGTCATCGGACTCGGACATTTGAAGATGGTTTCCGGACCATATTAGAGCCCATATTGCACCTATGATCATGAAATGTGCCAGAAATGTTTCCCATGATTCAAGGATGACCCCTATTGATTTCGGGATCAAAAGATCAAAGGTCAAATTCATAGGACTTGGGTAATTGAAAATGGTTTCTGAATTATATTTGAATGTGTATCAACCTGAAACGTGCTAGTAATCCAATCTGTCCAGAACATATAGTTATACAATTCATGTATATTTTAAGTCTGCATAATTAATTATACTTGCCATCAAGTTTTGCAACTCGCCACTTTGCATCGAAAATTTATACCATGAGGCAAACACCTACAGAGGGGACTTTATGTTCTGTCTGTATATGCTTCTCTAGGCCATGATTTTTCACTGCCTGCATGGACCGGAATAAAACTTCAAAGAATTGTTGCCGAGGACCAAAGGATGTGTCATGATGTTGATACAAGGTCATAGGTTGAAGGTCAAGGTCACAGTACATAAAGGTTGAAAAATCTTGTCGGGGCCATTATGATTTACTACCTTCATGGCCCTGAATAAAAGGATGTGCCATGACTTTGATACAAGCAAATCTTGTCTGAGCCACATTTTTCATTGCATGTATGGATGTCAATAATACTTCACAGAATTGTTGGACAGATCCCAAGGATGTGTCATGACCTTGATCCAATGTCATACATGTAGGCCAAAAGTGAAGGTCACAGTATATACGAGTTGAAAAATCTTGACCAGGCCATAATTTTTCACTGCTTGCATTGATCTGAATAATACTTCACAGAATCGTTGGCCTATACCCGAGGATGTCTCATAACATTGATCTAAGGCCATTGTTCAAAAGTCAAGGTCACAGTTCAAACGGGTTGAAAATCTTAACAATTTTTTTTACTCTCTGTATTGATGTGAATAATAATTCACAACATTGTTGCCTAGGACCCAACGATGTGTCATGACCTTTATCCAAGGTTAAAGTACATGGGGGTTGAAAAATTCTGCCCAAGACACTAAGTCTTGGCAGGGTCATATTTTTTCTCTGCCCGCATGGATCTCACGAATATTACGTCACAGAATTGTTGGTTAGGACCCAAAAATGTGTTTATCTTGAACCATGCTCAAAGATCAAGGCCACTGTGCATTTGATTAGTAACTAAGATTTCCAGATTTGTTCAATTTTGATTGTAGCCTTGTAGATAGAGTTGCAATGTTTAGATTTATTCTGGTAGGGGACATACAATGTGCATTGCTCGATGATCAACAACTTATTCAATTAAGTAAAAAGGAAAATTGGCACGGACAGTCACATTTATAGTCCCTGCATTTGAAAATTTGTTTTATCCTATTTAGTCCATTGGCCCTCTATGCCATGACAGCAGTCACAAGTCGGCTTGTTCAGTGACGCTATGTTTCAACAAGTTAAATAAGATCCTGAGTATAATCTCAACAGCGCTCAAAAGCACAAAAAAGAGCATTGACGGACCCCTGGCAAGCTAGAGGTGGGACCAGGTGCCCGGGAGGAGTAATAATCTCCTGTTTGGCTAGTCGCACCCGCCGTCGATGTTCACGCACGAAAATGAAACAAATATCTAAAATGCATGCACTGTCTGAAGTTATGTCTCTATCGAAAGCGCTATGGCGACCATGTTAGGGAAACTATTCTAAACACTATCAAACCCCTCGCGGGGAACTTTTTTACGAGCTCCACACGGCAAAGGATAAATGAGTTAAAGAAGATCCTGACGATAATCTCAACAGCACTCACAATAGAGCACAAAATTGAGCATCGACGTGCCCATAGCAAGCTAGAGTTGGGACCTGGTGCCCGGTAGGAGTAAGCATCCCCTGTTTGGCTAGCCGCACCCGCCGTCGATGTTCACGCACGAAAATGAAACAAATATCTTAAGTGCATGCACTATCTGAAGTTATGTCTATATCGAAAGCGCTATGGCGACCAAGACAGGGGAAATATTCAAAACACTTACTATCAAAACCCTAACGGGGAACATTTTAACGAGCTCCACACGACAAAGGGCATAAGTGTGACATAAATGAGTTAAAGAAGATCCTGACGATAATCTCAACAGCACTCATAATAGAGCACAAAATTGAGCATCGACGGACCCTAGCAAGCTAGAGGTGGGACCAGGTGCCCGGGAGGGGTAAGCATCCCCTGTTTGGCTAGCCGCACCTGCAGTCGATGTTCACACACGAAAATGAAACAAATATCTAAAATGCATGCACTGTCTGAAGTTATGTCTCTATCGAAAGCGCTATGGCGACCATGTTAGGGAAACTATTCAAAACACTATCAAACCCCTCGCGGGGAACTTTTTACGAGCTCCACACGGCAAAGGATAAATGAGTTAAAGAAGATCCTGACCATAATCTCAACAGCACTCACAACAGAGCACAAAATTGAGCATCGACGTACCTCTAGCAAGCTAGAGGTGGGACCTGGTGCCCGGTAGGAGTAAGCATCCCCTGTTTGGCTAGCCGCACCCGCCGTCGATGTTCACGCACGAAAATGAAACAAATATCTTAAGTGCATGCACTATCTGAAGTTATGTCTATATCGAAAGCGCTATGGCGACCAAGACAGGGAAAATATTCAAAACACTTATTAAACCCCTAACGGGGAACATTTTTACGAGCTCCACACGGCAAAGGGCATAAGTGTGACATAAATGAGTTAAAGAAGATCCTGACGATAATCTCAACAACACTCATAATAGAGCACAGAATTGAGCATCGACGGACCCTAGCAAGCTAGAGTTGGGACCAGGTGCCCGGGAGGTGTAAGCATCCCCTGTTTGGCTAGCCGCACCCGCCGTCGATGTTCACGCACGAAAATGAAACAAATATCTAAAATGCATGCACTGTCTGAAGTTATGTCTATATCGAAAGCGCTATGGCGACCAAGACAGGGAAAATATTCAAAACACTTAATATCAAACCCCTAACGGGGAACATTTTTACGAGCTCCACACGGCAAAAGGCATAAGTGTGACATAAATGAGTTAAAGAAGATCCTGACGATAATCTCAACAGCACTCAAAATAGAGCACAAAATTGAGCATCGACGAACCCTAGCAAGCTAGAGGTGGGACCAGGTGCCCGGGAGGAGTAAGCATCCCCAGTTTGACTAGCCGCACCCGCTGTCGATGTTCACGCACGAAAATGAAACACATAAAGTCATTATCGTTGTGCCTCTTCTCTCCGTTAATTTGTCTACATGTATGTAGGGTGTCTGGCAACATGTCCGTGTGTTTTAGATCTGCTGGTATCAGATATGCTATACCCCGTAAACAGTTCTTGTGCTTCTCCGTAAAGTGTAGAAAATTCTTTTTGCATTCTAGCTACTTTGTATATGGTCTTTTGGTTTCAGCCCCTGACCCCAAGGAATTTAGAAAATGGGCATGGTAATTGAAAATCTATTTAATCTTATGCTTATACAACTCCAATGCCACTATAAATGCAATTCTTTTTGTAATATAGTGGGTCTGTTGTCTGGTTGTGCACCTGATATTTTGTTTGAGCCCCTGACCCCCAGGGTCATATAAAACTGGTGTGGTCAGTTTCTGCTTTGATACTCTATTTAATCTAGTGCTCACAACTTCTCTGACACTATCATTGAGACAAAAATGATTCAATATGATCGGTTAGAGGTCTAGTTGTGAACATGATAAGTTGCTTGAGACTCAGGGTCTTAGAAAATTGGTGTTTTACTTTTCTCCTATTTATCTCTAAGAAAATCTTGTGCTTGCAACTTTCCACACTACAATTATTAGAGAATCTATTTTTGCAATATGATGGGTCTATAGTCTAGTTGTGTACCTGATATTTTGTTTGGTTACCTGGCTCCCAGGGTCTTAGAAAATGGGCGTGGTCATTTTCTCATATATAAGTCTTATTTAATCTTGTGCTCGCAACTCCTCCGACACTATAAATGATGGAGACTTATAGAAGAAAATATACGGTATGTTGTAATTTAACTTAAGGATTCAAGTCCCTGTAGTCTGGTGCATTAAAACTGATGTGAAAATTTACTTCAAGAAGGTAAAGAGTTGGAACACATCACAGTGTGGAGCTGTTAAACTACGTAGTTCCCCTGATTGAATGTTTAAAGTGTAATAATTACTTCTCTTCAACACTGTCGCCTGTAAGAAGCTTTGTTTTTGGTCCTTTATCCATTTGACATCAAATATCATTTTGCTATTTAGGAAACTTGTCATTTCATTCAAAAATATCATCGTAACATCCTAGCATCACCCCTCCAATATAAAACACGTGTCTGGTGCATTAAAAAGAAGTGTGAAATTTTTCTTTAAGAAGGTAAAGAGTTGGAACACTTCTATTATAAGAAAATGAGTGTGGTAATTTTCTACTATATTAATCTATGTAATCTTGTGCTCAGAACTCTTCTGGCACTATAAATAATGGAGATTTTTTTGCCATATGATTGGTCTGTTGTCTAGTTGTGTACCTACTATTTTGTTTGAGCCCCTCAGGAAATGGATGTGGCCATTTTCTCCTATTTAACTCTTATGTCAATCTTGTGTTCGCAAATGTTCTGATACTATAAATGATGGACACTTAATTCTTTTTGCAATATATGATATGTCTGTGATATACCAGTAGTTGTGCACCTGGTACTTTGTTAGATCCTCTGATCCCAAATGTGTGTTAGAAAATGGGTGTGGTCATTTTCTCCTGTAATCTTGTGCGCACAACTCCTCTAAAGCTATTAATGATGGAGGGTTGATCCTTTTTGCAATATGATGAATCTGTAGTCTCATTATGCACCTAGCTGTTTCGTCAAAAACTTCTGGTTGTCTGTAGACCTGGCAAAGGGGTAATGTTTATCGATATATGTGTTGTAAAATTAGTTTTGTTTTTGTTTTAAGATGTGTTTCTGTACTTAGTTTACACACAAAGATGACTTGTTGGAGATATTTTGGCCGTGTCCACATGTCTTCTCTGAAAGTTTGACGGACTCCTCATGTGATTATATGCATAAGCTCAGGCAACAGAGCATGGGCCGTTTTCGAATGCCATTAAGCTTTTGAGATCTATTTGCGGTTTTCTGTTTTTAAAGTGAGGAGGCTATTATACGTATTAATTGAATGTTGTTCGAGAATTCTGGGTAACCAGGCAAGTGGAACGATTACGGACCATTTGGTACTGACGTACGTTGCAGATGGCCGTCCTAAGTCTGCACCAGCTGCCCATTGGTGTCGTTGGTTTATAAGAAGTCTTTTATGGTCAGTGTTTTAATATTGTCTTAAGTGTTTGGTCTTTCTTGTCCCTTTGGCGTCTCTTATTGTACTTGTGCACTCTGTGTTTTAGAATGTATGTGATGTTTTGTTGTGACCGAGTCCTGTTGGAGATACCATTCTCTCTTTGTTTTGCAGCATCAAGACCGTTGATGGGATCAGTACCATGTATAGTGTTGCATGACTTGAAGATCCCCAGTGAATGTGTCTTATATCATATTCGATTTACACAGTTAAATTTTATCTTTCAAGCTCAGACCAGTCTGCCTGAATTCGTCAAAACGGATTTTTTAAATAAGGTCAAAGTAACAAGGATAATAAATTTTACACAGAATCGGAAGACGTGACTAAATGATTCCTTGGAAGATATTCTTATCTTTTTCAAATCTTTGAAAGTGTCTGTATCCGTGAGAAGATTTAATTCGAGATAACAATGTATAAGGAAGTATCTAAAGCAAAAACCAGACGTGTGTTAACAATATAGGTCTCCAAGGTGTCTAAAGGGCACTTTACATATATTTGAGTTATGTTCATATATTGCATTTAAACTTCTGGCCCTTAACTTAATGTTCCACTGCATTAGCGACGGGGAAAATATATTATTCTAAATTTCGTCATGCATTATTCACGAGAGCTCATTCTATAAAACAAATCATGAATAGAACGAAAAAAAAAACCGTGGCAAATACACATTTTCACATCTTGTATAATGTATCCTACCTTGGAACCATGTTACTCTTTTACGCGAGTAGCAAACGGTGTGATTATCCGGACTACATGCGCACAATCCTCCCACTTTTCCGGTGACCAAGAGGTCCCTAAGAACGCACAAAAGTAGTGTAAAATAACCTCCTTACTGTAGGATGACCACACAATTTCCATGAACATGCCAATGATCATTCAAACTTAGGTCAGTCTATGGATAATGACCATATTCCCATATACAGCACAAAATCAATAATTCAGAAAATCAGAAACGGAAGGCATACAAAATCAGGATAAAACAGGGACCAAAGCAAACAAACAAAAACCTCCACCACATAAAAAGAAGCGAACTCCCAATATAGGAACCAGGTACCCACGAAAGAGTCAGCATCTCCTGCTTGCATGCAACACCCGTCGCTTCAATTCGGTAGAATTGTCACATCCTGTTACTTCCATTTCGGAAGATACAATTACATTCAGTGGTTGGATGGTTCAAATTGTCTACATCAGAATATCATCCACCATTCTGGAGAGTGGGACATCATAGTGTATGACGAGTTCCCCGTATCGAACGTAGAAATTCCTGATTGACGATGTTAGTCGGTCACAAACGTATCCCTGACAGAAGCTTATCTGAAAGTCGTCTAGCTCTCAGAACAAAATCTGTACATTTGGTACTTGCTCTGGCATAGCGCATCAAAAGTGATATGAGCACGCCATAAGCGAGCGATGAAGGGATGTTACTACTCAGAAATGGAAAATTTGTGATGCTGAAATTGAAAAGAAGAAGTCGTCACGTTTGTTGTAAAGTGGGGTGTTCATGTGACCTTCAGTGTCTTAGGACAACATCATGTATAAATAGGATGCTGAATTATTTGTCTCTGTACACATAGTTTCTTTGACTTCAAGCTCCGGAAGACAGATTCTGCTAAGGTAATCTGGATTATTGATGGACAGCACATCGTCTGTGTATCTGTGAAGTTAAAGTCAGAAGCTAAGAATCTTTTCCGTTCAGAGACCAACGTTTAATGAATTCATTTTCGTACGAGTAAAGAAAAATGTCGGCAACCTTGGAGTGGGACACAATTGGTTCCCATTGAAATTCCGACAGTTTGCTGGAAGACCCTTCCTCCAAACACCACCAAAATGTTGTCGATCAGGAAGTTTAACATCTGGATAATACCGTATCTGTTTCAGTGTACTTATTTTTCTTTTTCAAAGTAGGTTTTGTCATAGTTAAAAACAATAGATTTATATTTTCGATTGTCGTTATTTTTAACTTAAATTGATGTCAAAGAAACAAGGAACACGAATCTTACTCAGAATCGTGATTTCATGGAAGATATTCTTATATCTTTTCAATATCTCTAAGTTGTTCCATCCGTCAAAACAACGAATTGAAGATTAAAAGGAAATATATGACGTGATAATTTAAATGTGATATCACCAACAAAGTTTGAGAAAAATTTCCTTCACATTTTAAGAAAATACGTAATTTATATTTCAAATGAAAAATAAACAAGGAGCAAAAATAAGTATCTATGGTATCAAGTTGACCTTCATTTTATTGGTATAATATAATGGCGACGCATTTTCGACCACTGCATAGAATTTCATCAAAACCATTAACGACGTTTTGTTGATTAAAAATCACACTTGATATACTGATTTTTAAGGGACAGAGATTACCCCGAGGTACGAAACATTGGTAAGGGTATAAGCCTACAAGGACCTTTTGAACTTGAACAAGGTACGATAGTTGTTACGCGAACATACAGACTAAATATTTTAATACAAAATCATTTGCCATCCTATGGAATGTGCTACACGTCGGGACAATCGGATATTCGGTCAAGTCGTCACGGCTGACCAGTGTGCAGTTTAGAAAGAGATGCTACTGCTGTAGGTTAAGAGGGGGGGGGGGGGCATGATACAAGGATATGGATTGGTCAAGTACCGTGACAAGTGTCCATATAATGACTTCAGAATCTTCGGTAAAATGTCAAATGCATTTTAGAATGAATTTCGACTAACACGACTTTCAAGATTAGATTTGTCTCCTATGATTCAACCTGTAAGCGTGGATCCAGACGGGGGGGGGGGTGGGGTTCCGGACCCCTCCCTCCTGGAATTTTCGAAACATTGCTAAATTTTTGTTATTTATATACATGTTTCGTAAGATTAAGTCCCAATTCCCCTTTTGTTGTCATAATATTTGAAAGATATATGATTTTGTATTAGAAATCTATCATTTTGATAATATTTTGCCATCAGTATTTCAAGATTTTTCTCGTCAGAATTTATTACATACATGTACGTTATTTTCAAATGATGCTGCGCTTTCCTATATACAACACATATACATTACACCTAGGTCAATAAACAAGGGCACTAAGGAAACAAAAAGAAACTGAAAAGACACGAATAGTGGATTTTATTCTAATTCTTGGAAAAAAAATTCGCTGGCTGGCTATTGCTCGCCATTTGTTATATTTACATATTAGAACTGACAATGAATTTAATGAATTACTATGATGTGAAAATTCTAAATTTTAAGCTGTTTGCTCGCAATTGCACTCCAGTAACCTGTTTTGTAAATAATTAGAGACAGAACTGACAATCATCAATCATTTACATCATTTTCTGGCGTTTGCGTTTTTTTTTTTTTTGTTTTAGTTTTTGTTTTTGTTTTTATTTGTTCTTTCTCTTCAAAAAATTCGGACTTTAGAGCCCCCTGAAGAAAATTCCTGGAACTGCCCATGACCTGATAGTGTTAAATCAGGTCAATCAGTCTTACATAGAACTGGGAAGAAATTGGATTTATATTATTATATTTTCAAAATCTTTAAGTTGCTGCATCCTTCAAAACATGGAATTCAAGATTGAACGGAAATTATATTATAAAAATGATGAAGAGCAATACGCGATATCATCCATTTAAAGTATGATATTACATTGTTTGGATTGAGGATCACTGACGAGGGTTAAGTACCCAAAACGTACAGAATTCGGAAGAATTATTATGATTTCTTGGAGCAATTTCATATCTTTACAAAATCTTGAAGTTGCTGTATCCGTCAAAACAAAGATTTCAATATAAAATGAAATGTGAAAAAGTAAAAAGGAACACGCGTATAGTAATCAATTTAAGGGTGAGAAAAAGTCCATGACTGAAAAAATGAGTACTTGTGTAATACCAGGTACACTGCTATGTATCAGGTGAACTGATAAGCTGCTGACCAGTTTTTTTTATCAATGTATTAAATAATGTCAAACAGGCTGTAAGCATTTGGCTAAGTGTCTACTGTCAAGGGACAGAGATGGACAACATATCTCATTGTCCTCAATATTGGAGGGTATTTGAGGTTACAACCATCCCTCTCTTCTACTATCACTGATTAATGTCCCGATTTCTGCTCCTCTGTGACCCATTGTTTGATTTTGCTTTTGAAATGGTGAATCTGGTGGTGATTGGCTTTGTAGCTGTCGTTGTATCGGTTGCTATATAGGTGCCATTGGTTGTTGCATAGGTTGCATTTGATTTGGCAAAACTTGCATTTTGGTTGTACAGATTGCATATTGATGTTTTAAAAATTGTATCTGGTGCTGAATATGTTGCGCCGGTGGTTGTACATGTTTTTTCGTTTTTTGAACATACCGTTTGTTGTAATATTCCTCTTGTTCGTAACCATGATTATGTATTAACATTACTTGTATATTTCCTATGTTGAACGCCCATTAGGCAACTAGAATTGATTTCCAATATATTGGGTTGCCTCTGTGACGTCACGTTCAAGTTTTGAACGTAGGGAGAATTTAAGAACGTTGGTATCATTCAACTACCAAACAGTTTTGTATCTTCTGACGTAGAAGTTATGGAATGAAGCGACGGGTGTTGTACAGAAGCAGGAGACGTAGACTCTCCCTGGACACCTGATTTGACTCCTTTATTGTTGCATGCAGCTATTTTCATCCCGATATTTGAATGCCTTCGGTTTATGATTTCCAAATTACATGTATCTATTTTGTACTTTACAATGCATATTGGGATATGATTTTTATCGATATTTATAACACCCGGTATTTCGTTATCATGGTTATAACAAGACAATAATTTTATACTTCATGGTCAAAGTGGCTTTGCTTTCTTCTTTTAATGAAAATGTTTTTATAAATAAATATGAGTGTTGCAAGTTTCAATTAGAATAGGTCGAAACTTGGATTTTCGCTCAATCACCATGTGTTTAACGTCTCCAAATTCAATAGCATCATTTAAGAGCAGATAAATTTTCAGCATGGACCGAACATGTCATTTGTTAACTTTTCCTAATTTTCCTTCTCCAGAAACTCTAAAGGGAATTAGATGAAACTTTAGAATGAAATAGTACATGTACCTTAATTCTCATAGAAGACTTCATGATATTGTTTTTCATTTGGATCCAAAAACATGCAAAAGCAGATCATAGGGTGCACTTTTTTGTCAAACTTCTACATTTGTCTCACTGCTTTTTTAATTCGACTGTTTATTGCATCATGACAAAGACTTCAAAGATATCAAGCAAGGTCTTTATACATACTGCGAGACAACGTATCCAAGAAATGCAATCAATCAGATGTGGATTCTAAAGAATCCTATGGCACTTTTGGAAAATTTAGAAGCCATCCATTTTAATTACATTACCAGCATAAAATATTTCGACTTCTCCACGCTCTAAACTACCATTCCACACCAGAAGCTCAAAAGCAAACTGACCAATATAATTCGCAAAACCTTTAAAAACAAAATAGGAACACGAGATACTTATACCTTGTCATAGGGCGGGAGGATACTTATTTCGTCAAGGAACACCCTGATTCAGACAAAAAGTATATCGAAGACCATATCATCCGGTCACAATTGAAATCAATTGAAGACAAGACATTTAAAAATTGCTGTAAGTAATAAAAATAAGTTTTAAATAATTGACGTCATTTTTAATATCTGATTCTTAGTCTAAGAATCCAAATTCTTAGTATAACCATCCAACCACAGCCTATAATTATTTCTTCCGAAATGGAATGAACCGGATGTGATATTTCTGCCGAATGAAGCGACGGGTGTTACATGCAAGCATGAGATGCTGACTCTTCCTGGGCACCTGGTCTCACTCCTAACTGGGAGTTCGCTCCTTTTCATGTGGTGGAAATTTTTGTTTGTTTGCTTTTGGTTCCTATTTTTTTCTGATTTCGTATGCCTTCGGTCTGGGATTTCCTGAATTATCAATTTTGTACTGTGTTTTGGGATATGGTCGTTGTCCATATTTGCCATATATATTGATCATAGTTGTATTTTAAGGTGCAAACAAGTCTGTCATTGATTCGGATACTTATAACGATCTCCCAAAAGCTAAACATGTTAATCATTTGTACTGTATTCTGTAGTTTTGTGTCCCCTGCGAGGCGTAGTTTGCCTAGAAGACTGTCCTCTGGGAGCATAGTTTGCCCAGAAGACCGTCCTCTGGAGCATAGTTTCTTTATATGATAATAAAAAATCCGATAACTGGACATTAATAGAGCTGGTTGTAATTTATGGCCTTCCCTTTTCTTGCTTTATATCATCGCGTCCTCAGCCAATCACATTTATCACCTCGCCGCTGACGCGGCTCGGTAATAAATGTGATCGGCTGAGGACGCTCGGGCATTATGAGACAATATAGCCCGGCTTGTCATTTTTTATTTCTTAAATAAACACCAAAGAAGTACCTAAAAGTTATTCAGTCTCAAAGTCGAGAAGGCAAGGCCAAATCGTGAGAATCCCCATCGGAACGGTTGCGAACCCCGGAAGGAACAAAATTTTGAAGTGAGACCAGGTGCCCGGGGAGAGTCAGCGTGTCCTGAAATGGAACAAAAAAAAAAAAGAAGAAAGCATGGTATTTATATCGAGTACTTTATTCTTTGTCTATCTTCATTTCCACCTGTGAAACGTTACATGGACGTAACGTGAAAAACAAAGTGATGCAATTCTACTGCATATTAAGAAATGCTTTAATTCGTGCGATTCTCCCTTTGCATACATCACGAAACTCATCATCTAAAAACCTATGAGTAGGCTGAAGACACTTAAGGCATACTTCATAAGAAATAAGAGCATTTCGAAAGTCGCCAATTAATTCTTGGCCAACCCCAAGTATCTCCCATGCTAGTGGAAAAGTGTATGATGGCATATGTGTTGATGGGTGTTTGCAGCACTGTTGAAGTTGTTTTAGTTGTGCACGAGCCTCTGACAAATTTCCTTTCCAAAAGAAGCACAAAACAAAAAGAAAATATGTCAGCACTAAAGGAGGAATCAATGTATGCGTCGAATCATCACTGTAAAAGCTATGTCCCTTGGGTATTTCAGGAATAGATGTTTCAGAATCAACTGGAACATACATAACAGTGTATCTATACATCCCTTCGACCACGGAAAATTCATCTCCCCCAAGACAAAAGTATGTATTTGAATCAAAGTTCCAATAGTACATTGTTTCTGCGCTTTTAAGCTTTCTCATGACTTTTTGAAGTAAGCATATGCAACTGTCGTACCGTTTACATTTGTAAAGATATAGAGCCAGAAATATTTTGCTCCGGACACAGTCAGGTGAAGAGCCTTTTATAAGTCGAAACATGCTCTTTTCTTTCATGTACTTCATTTTGTTGTCGCATGTTTGACTAAATTGTGAACATAATGTTTTGTTCAACATGATGTTTAGCTTGTTTAGTCTAAGGTAATGACTAAATTCCAAACAGATGTTTGATTGTGTGGATTGCAAGGCTTTCTGATCTCCTATTGGGGTAAGTTGAGGTTGTCTTACATAGTAGATAAACCAATGGATAGCCGTTGACCTTCTCAACGTATGGCTGAGCCTGTGTTCAGCACCCAAATTATCTACTGCACGTTTCATGGTAGGCGATTGAAGAAATATCAAGTATCCCTCCCTGTAAAGGCTATGTAAAGTGCGAAGCAGCATCTGTCGGATTGCCCCAACAAATTTTCCATGGAACATGTTGTTCTCTGGTGTGAAGAAATTTGGACAGTATTCACTATTTATCCAATTCAGAAGTCTCCTAAAGCAGTTCCAGGCATTTTGAAGAAGGCAAAAGGACTCCCATTGTACATCTGTTTCCATGATCTCCCAAAACACCAATGTTTTCATGAAATATGAACAAAGGATACCTTTAATGTCAGGATCTTGATCAACAACTTCCTTCAAGAATAATTTCAGGAGCGCATATGTCAGAAATTGTGTATGATTCATGGAATGCACCAAACGTTTTTCTGCAAGGGAAAACGACATTCTCCATTCAATGCCTTGATGGGGTGATGTCTTACAACCTATTGGAACAAAGAGACAACCATCATTTACCATTGCTTTTATCACATCATCTGAAGGCCATCTGCGCTTAGATAAGCGATGGATGCATCCGACAGCTTCATCCGGCCACGTGTCTAATGAAAGTGTCGTTGCTATGTCATATTCTACACGTGATGTTGTATTTGCACATGGGCCATGTTGATTTAAATTATACCCTGCAGCGTTGGCTATGCGACATATCATTTCTGTCATTATACTATTTGACAGATAATATTCATGATCATACCTTTTGAAATTCAAGCTAGAAAATAAGGACGGATCAAAGGCAGGTGCCCAAAACCCTGGTCTCGTGTTTCTTTTGTCTACTAGAAGAACATTAGGGTGGTCGGCACGATTTGATTGAGGTAGACTCTGAACAAGTTTCCATGACTTTATTACGACCATAACATCATAGTCGCATGATGGGAAAGTGAATCCCTCAGCTCGACTTCCACTGTCAATGTAGTCAACATCAAGATTATTCAAACGTGGGTCACCTTCTGCTAGATCTCCCAAGTGTTTTAACAATTGATTCGACTGCCAACCGTTGGGATTGGATTCAAACATTCTCTTTATTTGTTCCATTGTTCGATTTCGAGTGGTCTGTTTAGATAAAATAGAGGCATTTGATGTAGAGAGTTTACTACATAATCTATAAAATTGGACCGCTTCTTCATTTCCGACGATTTCACACAGGGATTGATATGTAACCTCGGAGGATCGTTGAATCTCAGAATTCATCTGAAATAGATTTTTTTTGTATATTTTCTTTTAGACAGTAGAAAGCGGAGAGGATAATATTTCATTTAGGTTTTCTAACACCTTTGTATTCAACTGACGCGAAATGAGACCAATTTCTCTTTCGGGATTCAAAAGTATAAATATTCTTAAGAGTATCCAGTGACCTGAGTAAATATTTAGTATACGGTAAATAATTCTTATCCAATCAGTGAATTAATGTCAAATTCATTATTCAGAAAAGGATAGGTACGGCATAAAAGTCAGGAATTAGCTCCGTGTCACCAAATATAAAGTTAATTTTATAGGGTGAATCATTCTGGTTTTTTTAACCCAAAAGTTTATAAATAGAAATCTAGTTCCTATCTAAAGACACAGATTTCTAATCGAAATGTTATTGATTCTGTTTATCTCGTATTCATCAATTTAAGATCGTAATTATATCAGTTTTAAGATTGAAAAATAAAGATTACATGTTTTTACAAACAAAACATACCTCCATATTTTCTCCAAGTTCTAAATAAAGAAAAAAAGTCCCCGACAAATCTTCATAAGGATAAGTTTGCAGAATTCTTAAAACTAAATCGTTATGTAGTTCCTCGATTTATCTATCAAATTTAGGCGGAAACGTCACATCCTGCCTTAATCGACTGTTTAATGATTTGCACATAAGATAAAAAAATGAGGATGGGGGAATTTGTCCCCCATCTTTGAATTTGATGAAATGATTAAGCTACTCGCAATTCAGTATGTTTTAAAGGGCTGTGAAATATCCTTTTAACAACCTTCGATTAGTTTAAGATCTCAATGTACATATAAGAATGCAATAAACAATTTGATTCAATGGCTTTTATTTCTCACAAAAGGACTTTTCATAATAGATATTCGCCCCGTTTTGAATTCATCCTTGTTTCTTAGGGCGAAATGGGCGAAAATAAAACGGGGGCGAAATTTTCCCGGTATACAGTATTTAGTGTAATGATTTAATACTTGATGTCTTCAAATTGAATAATTGTAGTTATGCACTAAAGCATAACTGCACGTTATCTCAACGAATAAGCATAATTTATTTATTATAACGTCTATATTTGTATTTTCCTTCATATACGTATATTAAACTGACCAAGGAAGATAACTCCTCCAGTCATATCTCAGTATAATCCGGAACGAATATGTACGTGTTGGTTTCATAAAATAACAACACAAACTGCGCATTTCGAGACGATTTTGCTAAATACAATGGCGTAAGGTCCCCTCCTGTATTATAAGCCATATAGAATGTCAATGGCGTAAGGTCCCCTCTGTATTATAATACATAGAGAAAGTCAATGGCGTAAGGTCCCCTTTTTATTATGGTCCATATAGAAAGTCAATGGCGTAAGGTCCCTTCTGTATTATAATACATAGAGAAAGTCAATGGTGTAAGGTCCCCTCTTTATTATGGTCCATATAGAAAGTCAATGGCGTAAGGTCCCCTCTGTATTATAGTACATAGAGAAAGTCAATGGCGTAAGGTCCCCTCTTTATTATGGTCCATGTAGAAAGTCAATGGCGTAAGGTCCCCTCTGTATTATAATCAATATAGAATGTCAATGGCGTAAGGTCCCCTCTGTATTATAATACATGTACATAGAGAAAGTCAATGGCGTAAGGTCCCCTCTTTATTATGGTCCATATAGAAAGTCAATGACGTAAGGTCCCCTCTGTATTATAATACATAGAGAAAGTCAGTGGCGTAAGGTCCCCTCTTTATTATGGTCCATGTAGAAAGTCAATGGCGTAAGGTCCCCTCTGTATTATAATCCATATAGAATGTCAATGGCGTAAGGTCCCCTCTGTATTATAATACATAGAGAAAGTCAATGGCGTAAGGTCCCCTCTTTTTTATGGTCCATATAGAAAGTCAATGGCGTAAGGTCCCCTCTGTATTATAATACATAGAGAAAGTCAATGGCGTAAGGTACCCTCTTTATTATGGTCCATGTAGAAAGTCAATGGTCTAAGGTCCCCTCTGTATTATAATCCATATAGAAAGTCAATGGCGTAAGGTCCCCTCTGTGTTATAATACATACAGAAAGTCAATGGCGTAAGGTCCCCTCCTGTATTATAAGCCATATAGAATGTCAATGGCGTAAGGTCCCCTCTGTATTATAATACATAGAGAAAGTCAATGGCGTAAGGTCCCTTCTTTATTATGGTCCATATAGAAAGTCAATGGCGTAAGGTCCCCTCTGTATTAATATACATAGAGAAAGTCAATGGTGTAAGGTCCCCTCTTTATTATGGTCCATATAGAAAGTCAATGGCGTAAGGTCCCCTCTGTATTATAGTACATAGAGAAAGTCAATGGCGTAAGGTCCCCTCTTTATTATGGTCCATGTAGAAAGTCAATGGCGTAAGGTCCTCTCTGTATTATAATCAATATAGAATGTCAATGGCGTAAGGTCCCCTCTGTATTATAATACATGTACATAGAGAAAGTCAATGGCGTATGGTCCCCTCTTTATTATGGTCCATATAGAAAGTCAATGGCGTAAGGTCCCCTCTGTATTATAATACATAGAGAAAGTCAATGGCGTAAGGTCCCCTCATTATTATGGTCCATGTAGAAAGTCAATGGTTTAAGGTCCCCTCTTTATTATGGTCCATATAGAAAGTCAATGGCGTAAGGTCCCCTCTGTATTATTATACATAGAGAAAGTCAATGGCGTAAGGTCCCCTCTTTATTATGGTCCATAAAGAAAGTCAATGGCGTAAGGTCCCCTCTTTATTATGGTCCATATAGAAAGTCAATGACGTAAGGTTCCCCTCATTATTATGGTCCATGTAGAAAGTCAATGGCGTAAGTTCCCCTCCTCTCCTCCTACCACCTCCCACCCTTTTCTCCCTTTTCCGCTCCTTTCCTCCTCCCCCCCCTCATCCCTTTCTGATATTCTTCGCCCAGTTCTGTCGCCCCCTCCTCCAATTATGAAAAGTCAAAAGCGTAAGGATCCCTTTTTATTAAATTCAATGTCGTAAGGTTCCCTCTTTACTATGGTCAACACGAAAGTCAATGGCGTAAGGTCCCCTCAGTATTGTATTATAACCGATAAATCTATTTTTTTGCATAGGGGACCTTACGCCATTGCAAATAGCGACATTCATTTCGAGATGGCGTGCTCTCTGCAGAGGAAAAACTAGAATATTTAACTAAAACATTTCGTTTTCTGTTGCCAAATGCGAACATTTAATTTCTTTCTATCGATGTGTACGACTTCCTGCTGCCATTGGACTTATATCAATTCATCCGACTAGTGAACCTACATGTTATTCAGACGTTCAGCAGTTCGGCCACGGGTACAGCCCCGGGTACTGTACGGGTGTGATGTTGACCTTGTCTCCTACGACGCCTGCTTATGACTGGACACCGGGATGTGTTAGCGTCTTCCTACCCCTCCGCATTTAGATAGTTTGTTTTAATAGCGGTAACCCAAAGTCGGTAAAGTATAGTATCGTCCAATTTTATTTTTTAGACAGGTCAGTAGGTAAAAGTGATTTGTACACACGTGAGCTCGCCTAGTTTTATTGAAAACACGACTTCTATCAAGTTCTATGTATTTTCTTCCTACAGTTTTGATTGGGTCTTAAAATCTAAGTTATTCTAAGGCTTTCAAACCCTTCTATTTGGGATCATGACCAGGGCCTTTGAAATTGGGGGGAAAATAGCTGAATTCTACAAAATTGGGGAAGATATCAATAGATTTGAATGACTTTTGACGTCAAATTTGGTAATTCTAATCTCGTTTTTTATCGATTTTGTACATGAGACATTAGATTAAAAAAAAAATTGTCCGTTCATAAGTTATTTAGAAGCTCACTTGTGTCACAATATCGGTTATATTGATAACAATCTTACCCCATGCATGATGCAACGTTTTAAAACTATTTCCGATCATTTTGCTTCAGTTTTAATATCGTCAATTCCCCTTTTACAAGGAGTCTTTAAAAAAATATATTTATATAATAATGGAAGTGTTTGTCACATTAGCAATTTTATATCACTCTCACTCAGTCTCTGATTGATATAATTATACTGTACAGTTTGCATTTTATGTTATATTTATATCTATTTGTTTATATAAGTAATGTTTGTATGTTTATTAATCAGTTATATCTGTTTATTTAGTTATTTACTTATTCATGATGACATCTTTTGTATTTACTTATTTATCTACCTGTCTACATTTCTATTAAATTCATCTATCCGCCTACATTCGTATTAATGCGCTTCATTAAGTTCATGTCGAATCCCCCGTTAGAGTATAGTTTTATATTAAATTGTCTTAGACTAAACATTAACATCATCAACAAAAAATATTTAAGTTGATTAGTGTGATAAAAAAAAAATTAAAAAAAAAAAAATAGAATTCAGCCAATCAGGCTGACGTTTATGATTTTATGTTATATCATTTATTTATTTATTTATTTATTTATTTATTTATTTATTTATTTATTTATTTATTTATTTATTTATTTATTTATTTATTTATTTATTTATTTATTTATTTATTTATTTATTTATTTATTTATTTATTTATTTATTTGTTTGTTCGTTTATTTGTTTATTTGTTTATTTATTTATTTATTTATCTTCCGCAGATATCTGTCCATTTGCTTATTCATTCATTCATTCATAGAATTAGATGAAACTTTAGACTGAAGTTTTTTAAGGCTTGAGGGTGCTCATGCATACATGTAGCTTCCTTCTCATAACTTATATTCCTAGTGTGTCTTGGTATATACAATGTTAACATTATTGGTATTGAGTTTATTGTAATCGTGATAACTATCATATCATTGATCCTTACCTCATATTCGATATGGGTCTCATAAATAAATAAGTCAGATCCTGAAATAATGTTAAATATGCAGTTATGAAAAAAAAAAAAGAAGATAAATAAATAAATAAATAAATAAAAAAAAATAAAGGTCAAACCCTTTTGGAAACAACAAACTTATCCGAAACATTCAAGGTCACTTTCACATAATTATCAATTTTTTTTTAAAATCTGGACGTATTACACACTATTTCAAACCATGTCTAAACCCGAGTGCATGTGCACTAGAAACAGGCTGTCCAAGTACCACTGATGTCAATATTTGTCACATTTTAATAAATTTTGTGCGATGTAACAAGTACCTGCCATCCATGCAACTTTGTTACATAATCGAAGCACATTCTCGTGTTAATTTGTGTTATAGCTAATAAGTGTATGTCAGTCATTTCTAACTTTAATTAAATGTCATCAGACTATCGTTGAAATGTCTGGAATCTTCGGAAGTCATGCAATTAACATAATCGATGAGACTTTATTCTTTTGACCAGATACAAGAAAATACATAATTAAGTGATACTCTTAAAATAACAAATCGGCAAAACTGCAGATAAACTAGTACAAATAAAGCTAAAACAGAAAATGATTTAAATTAACTTCATACTTATACGAATATCATATATGTAATTACAAAATGTACTAATCTCGTATATTTATATGAATCAGACTCAGAAATCATTTATTCGAGTGTCGCAAATCACATTTACAAGGTTATAATTACAATAAGATCAGTACATAATTGTGGAATTTGACGCCCAGCCATACTTGACTTACGAGACACTGTTCCATGTTCACATATATCGCCTCATATACATTAAAGTTCACATTATATTTATAATAATATATGTGTACGGAGTAAGCTTTCTTTCCTAGACATACTCGACCACATAATCGTCCGTTTCGGAATAGCGCGTCACTGACGTAGCTGTCATTACACCAAGACCAATAAGGTTAAATTTTCAAATGATGCAACTTTCCCCGACTATATCATACAGTTTGCCCTTATCAATATATAAAGAATTGAACTTAAAGAGTATAAAAAAAAAGAGATTATCTTGCATTTTAAAAATAGATAAATAAAGGAATGAATAAATAAAATAACTAAAAAAATAAATAAATAAAAAAAAAAAACCAAAAAAAAAAAAAATCACTGGTCCGGTGTATGCAACCGAAGGATTTCGAAATAAGAATAAATTCAACGGCACATAACCGCACCTTTCTAGTGCGTACACATCAATTGCATTCTGGCCACACCCCTGGGCGTAATATAAAATAGGGGGCGCTAGGATCTCTTACTCATTTTCATATACAGTCCACTATCGAGGATGACGTGTCTGATGCAATAAATTAACACTAAGGAACATTTATTAAAATGCCAATAGCATTAAACAATATTATAAATTAAAAAGAAAAATTAATAAATAACCAAATAAATAAAGCAATGAATAAACAACCCTCTTCTGGAAGAGGTCCCTATTCCATCTCCCTCATCAATTTAGGTTTAATCTTTAATGTAAGAAGATTAAGAAAATATTCATGCACGAAGCCTTCTGGAAGTCATTAACAAAATTTTAAAGAAAAGGTTATATTTACCGGCATGATAATTTATTTGATCCTAAAAATCACATAGAATTAACAAAAAAATAATAATAATAAATAAATAAAAAAAAAAAAAAAAAAAAAAAAAAAAAAAATAATAATAATAAACAAAAAACATAACAAACAAAAACAATAACCCCCTAAACAACAACAACAAACAAAAAAAAATATATTATAAAACAACTGTTCCCTTTACAACCTAACGATTTTAAACGTAATACTATGCTAAATATTTTCCAAACAGTCATAACATAACAGAACTGGAGGGCGGAATCAATCATGGAATACATAAATTAATTTTTCTCTTGATAACTGGCAAAAAAAAAATAATAATAATAAATAAAATAAATAAATAAATAAATAGAAAATAAAAAATAGATAAATAAACAAATAAATTTAAATAAATAAATAAATAAATAAATAAATTAATTAATTAATTAATAAATAAATGAATGGGTAAATAAGTGAATAAATGAATAAATAAATAAATAAATGAAAAAAAAAATCCTTTATATGGGCCGGTTTAATGACATGAAATAATGACATCAATATTTGCGAACTGCGTCTCGAGATAGGTGATGCACACGAACCCCACATATCTGTATCACTTGGGCCAGCTCTGTATCATATATAGGACAGCATGTTAGAATGAGCTTGAAAATCTACATTAAACGGCGTCATAGTATTGTATCTCGTATCGAAATTCGAATAGTGTTTAAAATATGGTGCGATCTTTATTCGCCTTACATAACATCCTTTAGGATAAATCAGCTTTGCGCGATCATATTTCTCCCCTACGGTAAAATGATTAATGGGTCAAGGTCGACGTCAGCGTTATTTACATCTTAGAGCCTTTCATGTATAAAAATATTGTACGACCTTTATTCGCTTTACATACCATACCATATGATAAATTAGCATTATGCGATCACATTTCGCCCCTATGATGATCATTGGGTCAAAGTCAGTTAACGGGTCAAGGTCAGCGTTATATACCTCTTACATAGCCCCTCATATATCAGAATGAAATTGTCTCTTTTCATGACGTTACATCCACGTAAAAAATACGACATACACATACAATAGATATTGTCGATAAATGTAGACTGCGGTCTAGTGGCATTTTTCTATCATGCCTATGATGCCCTCGAATATGAAAGAGTGGCATTTAATATGGCAGTTCTGTCATGGCGCTCGGTTTCTGCAAAATCGGCCGCTTTGTGGCGGATGCCTTTCGAGGGTTATCACCAATAATCCTCGAAAGTCATTATGGCAGAATTTTGCTTTGAAACCTCGCTTCAGTTTCTGTTGTCTTCCAGACTCTGAGCCAATAATTGGGGTTTATTATTGATTTGTATTGATTATCTACGACATATGCAATTGAATGTCGTCGTAGACCATTGATTTAGTTATATTGTCAAAATATTGATTTATTGATATTGAAATATTGCACACATTTCATTTCAACTTATGAGCTATTGAGCATTGAACTATGAACTATTGAGCATTGAACTTGATGAACAATTGAACTGAACTTATATTCAAGAACTAAGAAAAATCAACTTACTGAGCATTTAATCAGTCTTCGTGAAAACTCACTAGCCCGACCGCCCTGGCTACCAAATATTTCCTCGGGCTACCAAAATTTGATGGTGAACTAGCCCGACTGGCTAGTGACTTTTAATGAAATGCAGTGTTCTGATTAAGGGCCGACGGCTGGCGATTTCTCATCTTATACTTGGGGTAAAATCGCCGCCTTCTTTCCACAAAAGTACACGTTGTGTCTCAACTTTTATCGCTGGTTAAGTATGAAATGTATATGTTAATGAACATGTTTCAAATGAAATATAATAAGGTTTTCCTGTAAAATATGTTTATTAAAATATTGTCCTAAGATACAAGATAAATATTCCCGTAACAACGGTGCATTGATTTCAGCGCGGCGTGACGGGTTATTCTACGGTACTGAGTATAACATGTTCAATTAAATATCTAACAATTTCAAAAATCTCGACTGAACACTGAGATCAGGGACGTATATAAAATATATATATATGTACGTCCCTGCTGAGATGAAGAAATTCTTACGAAAATTTTATAACTATTGGCCAAGCGCCGCAAGCAACGGTCGGCCTTTTAGCGAGTATGATTCAAATAAGTTCTTTTTTTTTCTCCGTCCATTTTCTGCAGACAAAAGCGTATTTGAAATTATATTTATACAAACAATATCATGCATTCATTGTAAAATTGAGTCTATTGATAATAACGTAGCTGACATCCGCCAGAGAAATGATCAGGTGGTGGTATAACTTTGTTCGATTTTATGTATACTCTAAATTTGTGTGAATTTTTGCCTACTCAACGGACCTAGCTGAAGAAACGATGGGTCTTTATAGCGTTTTTATTTTTTTTTTCAATGGCTAGAGAAAATTTTGGGTGGCTAGTAGATTTTGGCACTCAACTAGCCCGGCTGGCTAGTGGTCAAAAAAGTTTTCATGAAGACTGTTTAATTCATTTGCCTATTGTGCATTGAACTATTGAATATTGAATATCTATTTCAAATAAAGCCATGACATGAACCGCCAATCATCTTCCTTTGCTTTATTCTGTAGAGATAATTGTAGTTATGCACTAAAGCATAACTGCACGTTATCTCAACGAATAAGCATAATTTATTTATTATAACGTCTATATTTGTATTTTCCTTCATATACGTATATTAAACTGACCAAGGAAGATAACTCCTCCAGTCATATCTCAGTATAATCCGGAACGAATATGTACGTGTTGGTTTCATAAAATAACAACACAAACTGCGCATTTCGAGATGGCGTGCTCTCTGCAGAGGAAAAACTAGAATATTTAACTAAAACCCTCCCCTCCACACCCTTTCTCGTTACTTTTATAATTCACTCCACGAACTCTTATCTGCAGATGTGCTTATCTCATATTCTTCCTCATACAATCATATATTATTTCAATGTCAAAGTTTACATTCAATTTCCATGTTTTCTCGCTTGTTTCACTTTTATTTCAGCAACATCTACCAAGATTCGGGATTACGCTCGACGTACATGTAGATTCTCCATTTGATTGGACTTGCTGATAATTCATGTATATAGGACCCATGCCTACATCCGCGACCCTCTTACACTGTACTTCATGATGGGATGCCCGCTCGAAGTTTCCGGTTGTCAGTCCTGGGATTACCTGCTCGTACCACCTTGCCTTAAACGCGTCATGGCTTTCCTATTCCCGTCCAAGTTCATCGTTCCAAAGACTGCAGTTCCGCTCATTAATAACTGTCTTAGTGTTCGGCAGAATTTTGCTTGGAAACCTCGCTTCAGTTTCTGTTGTCTTCCAGACTCTGAGCCAATAATTGGGGTTTATTATTGATTTGTATTGATTATCTACGACATATGCAATTGAATGTCGTCGTAGACCATTGATTTAGTTATATTGTCAAAATATTGATTTATTGATATTGAAATATTGCACACATTTCATTTCAACTTATGAGCTATTGAGCATTGAACTATGAACTATTGAGCATTGAACTTGATGAACAATTGAACTGAACTTATATTCAAGAACTAAGAAAAATCAACTTACTGAGCATTTAATTCATTTGCCTATTGTGCATTGAACTATTGAATATTGAATATCTATTTCAAATAAAGCCATGACATGAACCGCCAATCATCTTCCTTTGCTTTATTCTGTAGAGATAACACCAATTAGGAACAGATAAATTGGCAGCATGGACCAGACATGCACGTTTCAGGTACTTAACCCTCGTCAGTGATCCTCAAATCTAAACAATGTTTATATATAATATGTTATACAGTTTGTTCTTTGCTTATTCTTCATTTGCAAAAAATGACAATTTCAATTTCAATATACATGTATGTTTATGTTGTATTTACAAATTCAAACAGAGCACATTACATGATTAGAAGATTTGGGGCGGACATAAAAAAAATCTTAGTACTAGAGTTATCCGTCTTGGTATTTACTAAGAAGAGAGGCACATCTTGGATAATCACATCAACGGAGAAAAATGAATGAAATCGGATTAACAGAATTATGAAAGCGAAATGATGCTTACTTAGACTCCTTCTTCGATTCACCCATTGAAAGTCAGACTTCCTGGCAATATAATCCTTACAGGAAGTCTTCTTGTACAGAAACAACAACAATACTATATTACTTTGCCGAGAAGACATGACTTTAATAAAGCACATAAAGATAATCTCGCTTTAACATTTGCCTTGACATAAACTCATCCATTTAGGATTTATATCAGGGTTGGATTCTGGAGTTTACTTACTCTGGAATCTGGAGATTGTTCATTTGATAGAGATAGGCTTCGTGTTTCTATTTAACTGTGTTATTCTTTCCGTCTTTTTGTCTAATTTTTCTTTTCTCTTGGGAAAGTTCTGTTTTATATTTTTTTCAAGAATATATATGCCCTTTGATTATGATATTCTGAATCTGATTTTGGGTTTTGTGTTTGACTTTCATTCACTTATTGTGACCGAATCCTAGTTTCGAAAAAACCTCATTTTGGGGGATAGATGGATAACTACTCGGTCAAAGGAGGTGATTCGATTTCCTCCTTTTCCAAGGATTCACTCACACCCATATATTAGATAACATTAAAATTTCTATTAAACTAGTTCTGAGTAGAATGAATAAAGTTTGACTTTGAACAAAAGTTAAAGAAGTAGATGGATAGTATGGTTTATATGTATAGTAACGTGGCTCCCTATCTATGCAAAATATTGAAGTTTAAAGAGACTTGAGTTAATTAATTTTTACAAAATATTTATAATTCTATAATATAGGCTACTTTCACTTCCTTTCTTTTACGAGAATTTCGGCTTCAAAAGTGATATATCTCACCAAATTTATGGAAAAACGTCATTTGGGCACATATTGAACAAACTTCCTCATAGTTAATATCGGGAAGGCTTATGAACAACTTTTATGTTTTGATATGTTGTTACCTTTGCATGTCTGGCCGAAAATTGTTCACAATCCCGTCATATGTTTTCTCACGAAAAAATATCCTTTTTCATATTGACAAAATCACCAATTTTTATGATATTTATACAAAATTAATCATGTATTGTCTCAAAATATAGACATTTTTCTGTCTGAGATGATAAAATTTAATTCTGGAGAAGTCGATTTTAGGTGGCTATTTAAAAAAAAGCGGGGATGATATCAAGCATGACCACCCGGCACCCACCCAGCGAAACAAACCCACAAGAAAGTGATACGTAAATGACATCAGACAAAAATACAAACCCCAAATATACGACAATAATCAAAGAACCAAACATGGTCCTTTTTCAATTCTAAATCTCCAAGCAAGCCGAAAATGAATAGTCTAGTAGTTAGTGCGAATGTTAATTGGCACTGACCAATCTTCTGAGATATGATTTCTCATCATTCTTGTAAGCTTGTATTTTGTATGTGTGACAAATATGGATAATGAACATATCTCCTACACAATATATAATCGATAATTCAGAAAATCATAAATTGAAGGCATACATAATTAGGATAAAACATGAACCTAAGCAAACAAACAAATACCCCCACAACATGAAAAGAAGCGATCTCCCAATATGGGAGTGAGACCAGGTGCCTAGGAAGAGTCAGCATCTTCTGCTTGCATGCAAAACATGCTCGCATACAACACCCTATTCAAACAATTTCTGTGTCATATACTTCATGACATATATGGATAATGACCATATCCCTGTATACGGCACAAAATCAATAATTTAGAAAATCAGAAATCGAAGACATACAAAATCATGATAAAACAGGAACCAAAGCACACAAACAAAAAACATATATGATACAGAGTACGCCCTTGAAATAGAATTATGAATAACTCGTATGATTAACATTTCTCTGATACAAGCGTTTATGTTACAGATCAAGCATATAAATTATGGCTATTTGAAACACGTGTGTATCACACATCACGTGACAACTGTATCACATATCACGTGACGATTTTGTTCAATATTTAAGGTTGTTATATTACCCTTATCAGTATCTCTATATAAAATCCCCATAGGAAAAATGCCTATAGATTTGAATATTTGACCAAGCAGTCAATAGTTGCAACAATATTGGCCCTAGGGCAATAGTTCATTGACCGATACGTCCCATCGTTTATAAAGTCACGTCATTGATGACACTATAAACTCTACCTCGAATTTTTAATTCCTTCGGGCCTGGGATTAGCGAAAATACAGGACTTTCTCCATATTTCATGGTAAGTTTAAAATGGTTTCTTGGTCGATTTCTCAAGTACAATTTCAGACAAAATCAAAATGATGTTAAACGTCTTTAAATTCAATGGCATCATTTAAAACCTGATAAATTTACAGCATAGACCAGACATGCACGTTTCGGGTACTAAACCCTCGTCAGTGATCCTCAGTCTAAACAATGCAATATGGCCAAAAAGTATGAAAATTATTATGTCCAAAATGTACCAAAAGACGTAGCAGAATAGGTGGGATATGATGCTACAGGATCCACGTTTTAGAAATTTCAAGAAACTTTCAAGAGCTTTATACAACAAGTGTCAGAAACTTTTAAAATACGGACGGATGCAAAAATGATGATTCGTGGAAGATGTTTATATCTTATCAACATCTTTAGGTCATACATATATCCGACAAAACACCCAATGCAAGATAAGAAGGAAAGATATAAAGCAAGACAAAACTTAATATTATCTTTTGCAATTTCAGATCAGTTCGTAAGCGTTTTTTTTTTGGTGTAGCATTATGAAAGTACCATGGTATTCTCCTTTCAAAGCATTATATATTTAAAAATTTAAACTGTGAATATTCGTTTGACGTGCACGTTCTACTTTGTACGTGCTTATGCACTTTGTATGGCGCATTATGACCTGCTTATGCATTTGATGAAAGAAGATGCCGGATATGTGATAAAATTAAATATTGTAGACAGCATGTAGTACTCTAAATTTCAGTAATGCTGGTCAATTGTCGGCAGCTGCACAGAATGATATTTCAAAAAAGAAAAGATAAATAAGTAATAAATAATAATGAATAAATAAATAATGATAATAAGAGTGCAACAATGGATAAAACTGCCAACACTTACCAGTAATAACCAAATCGCTTCTCTGAAAAAGAAAAGACGGAGAAAACGAGAAAAGTCATATCATTTTCAAGAAAATCGATTTATTTAGTAACATACATACAAAGGAGGAGGCCATTTACAAAAAAATTCCCAAAGATAAATTTAAACATATTTAATTATCACATGGATCGTATAAAATATAAAAAAGTATAGTATCTGAGTAAGTATGACTAAAAGGCTTATTTTAATATCCCTTTTGCTAATATATATGTTTATAGCATATCTGGTTGGCAAGGAAATTAATTGTAGGTAGCGCCATCAAAACACCACGTAGTTAAAAGAAAAACTCAGCTCCATCAGAATCATTATACAACCCTCATAGAAAAGTGTCTCCACTACTTTATTTTGCTTCTCTTAGTCATTGTTTATTATAAACCACAAGCTTTGATGTGAAGTTGTTCTGGCTTTGTTTTTTCTTAATGAAGACTGGGATAAAGATATCGAACAAGATTTCTGGCAATAACGAATAACACTAAGGTTGTAACGAACCAACCGGAGACAACGACAACAATGGAACAACCACATAATGAATTCATTAAAAAACGAAGCAGATACAATTAAACATGAGACACATAAAGTAAAGAAAAAAAGAGTTTATGGCATGAAGAATTCTGTCTTTGAGAATTACTCTCATTTCCATCTGCAAGGTTAAGGAATGCTCATCATGTAGTGCATGGCAAGAAAGGACCGATCAACATACCAAAAATAAATATCTTATATACGAAAATTATTCGTAAAAAATAACCTTTTATGAGTCATTTTGGCCATATTTCATTGTTTGGATTGAGGATCACTGACGAGGGTTAAATACCCGAAACGTGCATGTCTGGTCCACGCTGTTAATTAATCTGCCTTTAAATTATGCTAATGAATTTGGAGACGTTTAACATTGTAACGAAATTTAAGATACCAAACAATGTGAAATTCAATTTACACCAATGCAAAGCCTGCCAATATTCTTTTTTTTTATCTTTCGCTATTTTCGATTAAGTTGAATTCCATTGAGATATATATTCTAGTGGTATTTTACTACAAAGTTAGAGCATCAATTTATATCTTCATATAATCCAGGGATCCGATTCAATTCTTTTCTACACCATATTCGCGCGCGTCTTGTTTTGTTTACTTTCAGGAGTTCCCGATGAATCGCTTTATGAATAGCCCATGAGCAACTCGCACATTCTTCATAGGACACCAACGCTTGTTGGAAGTTGCCAATTATCTCTTGTCCAATTCCAAGTATCTCCCATGACAAAGGATGGGTATCCGTCATAATGTGTGACGTTGAATATTTGCAGCAATGCTGGAGTTTTTTCAAATGTGCACTAGCCCGTCTTAATTTTCCTTTCCAAAAGTAGCATAGGAAAAAAAAAGAAAGCGCGTCATTACTAATGGAGGTACATAATCAAGGGTTTCATCATCAGAACGCCTGCTGCATTCCTCTGAGATTTCAGGAAGGCATGTTTCAGAGTCAAGAGGTACGCATGAAGCAATTAATCTCCGCATGCCTTCCAATACTGGTAATTGATCACCTCCTAGAGAAGAGTACCTGTCTGAATCAAAATTCCAAATATACATTGTTTCATTGTTTCTCAACTTGGCTTTAACTTTGCAAAGTATCTGAATACATTTATTGTATTGTTTACACCTGTAAAAGTAAATCGCCATGAATAACTTGCTTCGAACACTGTCTGGAGAAGATGCTTTTATAAGACGAAAAAGGATCCCTTCTTCCGTGTATTTAACTTTGTTTGCATTCTCTTTTGTGAACTGTACACACAGATGTTTGAAATACAGTTTGTTCAGATGAGATATTTTTAGGAATTGACTAAATTCCAAAATTACATTCGATTGGGAAGTTTCAAGAATCTTTATTACTTCCTTCGAGAGACTATCTACTTTAAAACCTGTGTAGTAGATGATCCATTTAATGACCTTTGATCTTGATAATGCGGGCCGGCCTCTTTCCCTAGTCACTGCTCCCAGTGTACTAATTTTACTTCGTATGGAAGGAACTTGAAGAAGTATCGAGTATCCATCATTGTAATGACTGCAAAGAAAGCACAACAATGTCTTTTTGGATGATCCGTGAATCTTTCCATGGAACATGTTGTTTTCTGGTATAAAAAAGTTTGGACAGTATTCATTATTTATCCAAACCAAAAGCCTTCGTAAGCAATTCCAGACATTTGGGAGGAGACAAGATGGTGCCCATGGGATATTTGTTTCCATAATCTCCCAGAAAACTAGAGTTTTCATGAAATACGAGCAAAGAAGACCTTTGATATCCCTATTTTCTTCAATTACTTCCTTCAAAAATAGTTTTAGGAGAGCATATGACAGGAATTGAGTGTGATTCATTGAATGCACAAGTCGTTTTTCTGCTAGAGAAAACGACATTCTCCATTCAATATCTTGATGTGGTGATGTCTTACAACCTAAAGGAACAAAAAGACAGCCATCGTTGACCATTGTTTTTATCACATCATCTGAAGGCCATCTGCGCTTAAATAAGCGGTGGACACATCCGACAGCTTCATGCGGCCATGTCTCTGATGACAGTGATCCTGCTATGTCAATGTCGCCGCGTACATTGCATGTTGAGGTTATGCATGGCCCATGGTGATCTGAGTTAAGCCCATTGTTGTTTATCAAAATTTTGGCAGAACTAGTAATTACGCTATTTGACAAATAATAATCATTATTTAGTTTCGTAAACATCAAGTGGAATGAAAACGTAGGACGATGTTGCGTGGCTCTCAACCTTACAAATCCGGGTCTTGTGTGATCTCTCTCTGCAAAAAGTATGATACATACCGATTCAGTGTGATTCTCATGAATTGAGTTTTGCACTACTTTCCATAATGTGGGTACAAACATGACGTCATGATCGGATGATTCAAAAGTGAAACCCTCCGCTCGGCTTCCACTGTCAATTAGCTGAACTATGGTTGCACTGATCGGAAAAGTTACGTTACTCGGTATTGACTCCAAGAATCTGTGAAAGTAGCTAGACATCCAGCCAGGACAATTTACAGTTAACGTCCCCAAATATCAATTGCATTTCTATCGAAATCGAAATAAGATTCAGGAGTATTCAGTACAGAGAGTTTACTACAAAGTCTATAGAACTTGACCAAGTCTTCATTGCCGACAATATTACATAGAGCCTCAAAGACGACTTCGGAAGAGCGTGTGATTTCCTCCTCCATCTGGAAAGAAATATTTAATTGCATCAAACCCGAATAAAAATGAGATGGCTTCAAAAAGTATGTACATAATGTGCACTTCAGTTTCACAACATTTGATTTATTAAGCAAAATTGAATGCAGTCCGAATGGTGGTTCTAACTTACCAAATCAGAAACTCAACTGAATCGTTTATCTTTTCTTCATCATTCATGGATGTGCTTAATCATGAAGAAAATATAATTCAAAACGTTCCGTCTCTTTGGAAAATGTGAAAACAGACGAAAACTAGTAGGGTCTAGATCTCCTGGATTTTAGTCAAACTGGCCACGGGGTCTCCACAGTGATAATCCACTTCTACAGTAGATACCATCTACTTGAACGATCCATTTGGCAGCAAAACATTTACAGCTTATTTTAATCGAAACATCTGATTGAAAAATATACGTTTTGATACGTTACGCGTCCTTGATCATTTCCTATACACCCTGTCTCCGATTAGAGTCCCAACTATTCCTTAACCAACCTTGGAGATGTTTAAATTGAACGCAGACAATGTAACATATTAACAAGGACGGAAAAAACACTTGAATTATTAGAAAAACTTAAATCATCCACAATCTATCGAGTTCTAGATTTTAATGGAAGATTAGAGTTCAACAAGAAGTGATATCAAGTAAGAAAGGAGGAGATGATATTTAATTTTGGTGTAACACTGTGAACTCCTCTCTTTTCTTATAAAAACTACACAATATGGAAGAGGTTAAGCACTGTGTAACATCACGTGACTTAAGTTGGTGAAAATGGAGACATACCGCTCGTTTGAAGGAAAGAAAACAGGTACTGTGATGATTGTGTTGATTCAATTTCATCTTTTCATAGCCGATGTCCTTGTGAACGATGATATTTTGATAATTCTTTGTTTGTCAGTCAAGAAACCATTCTAGTTTTTACAAACATTTTGACAAAAGGAATGTCGTGGTAGAAATATATTAAACACAATGTTGTGATGGTTTCAACGAAAATATCTACAGCTTTTGTCACAATGTTTGTAAAATCGACGGCGTTTTACTTACTAACGATTCAATGATAGTAAAAGTACCATTTAAGACAAGGATAAAGGCTATGAAAAGATAAAATTTAATCAAAGCAATTATTGCAGTTCCTGTTTTCTTTCCTCTAACTGAGCTTTTCATTCATTTGTGGTTTCACCAACTAAAGTCACGTGATGCTTCACAGTGTTAAACGTTGTTCAACGTTTCAAAAGAACATCAAGCACTCATTACCCAATAATGTGTACATTTTAGCAAGTATACTAGCGAACACGTATACCACTCGCAGCTCAGGAATCAAACATCCATGGGAATATGGCAAAATTATGTGAATTTCCATTAATAATGCAATTGCGAACCACCGAATGGAGGCAGCACCAGGTGCCCGGGAGGAGTGAGTGTCCTCTGACTGGATGCAAAACAAAAGAGGGGATGCACCCGCCGCGAATGCCAAATAGAAAGGTGTCAAATCTTGAAATGTTCAAATAGGTAAAAGACGGTCAATTGGAGAGGTCGTACTCAAGAAATGTGCAATAAGTTCTTTGTAGCGACCGTAGAACTTGTGCAGTGACATTTCAAGTCCGTCCCTTAAATTGCCTTGTTCTGTTGTTGCTAGACATGAAGGAGAAGTTTGTGAAAAGATATGCAAATAATATCTCATCAGCAACGCGAAGTCGAAATGGACGAAGTTCAAGAGATGAATGTTAAAGAGGAATTAAATGAAATTGACAATGTATCATATTAAAAAGATTTTTAAAAAGCAAGCTCATTGTTTTGTCTACCTTCATATTCGATTATGTATGTATTGTTTATATACGTTTTTGATGTTCCAATTGGCATAAAGTAATAAATGAACTGAACTGATCATTTCAGAGCTATATGTGAGAGGATCATACCACTTACACATTAATCATTCGGAGATAAAAGATAAAGACAGCAAGACCACTCTGCAGTGACAAAAGTGGGACATACTCACAAACCATAATAAAGGACACGAGCAAAACAACAGTAATACGGAAGTGTTCCAACTCTATACCTTCTTAAAGAAAATTTCAAACCAATTTTTATGCACCAGACACGTGTTTCGAATATTAAATTCTCATCAGTGATGCTTCCAGCGGAGCCGCCAAAATTCGTTTCAGTAGCGCCCTCTTGTTTTATTATTTTTTTTAAATTTAAAGTTTGTATATTTACTTTACAGGGAGCGCGCGGCTCCGAATTTCCTGTAGCGTCATCTTCGTACATCAACATACAACCGGTGATACAATAACGCCAAGAGTCACGACACAAACAATCAAAGCATTTAAATATGAAGGACATTGCAAAACAGGATAAGAACCAAAGTGAAAAAGGAAACCATTTAATATGGTCATCTACTATATACCGGTACATGATAAACGGTCTTCCCGCTAGGCATAGGCCCAAATGGAAGGGTGCCGCGCCCTTGATGCCCTTCCTGCGCCCTTGATGCCTTTCCTTGCGCCCTTGATGCCCTTCCTCGCGCCCTTGATGCCCTTCCTCGCGCCCTAGATGTCCCCCCCCCGTTTTCCTCCTGTTGCCCTTCTTATTTCGATTATGCTGTCCATTCACGCTAATTAATGCATTACCGTCTTTAATATGTACTTTGCTTAATTGAATTGTTCCTACTACAATCATTTAGCACATTTACGAGTAGTACAAACGACTGCCTTATTAAAATGTTTTGATGTTAGACGTTTAAATTTATACGCAGGTATACATGTATAACTGTTTATCGATCGCGCGAGAGATTTATTCATACAAATTTTTTTCACATATTTTGTTGTTTTAAATGAAAAGTAAAAAATTGTAAATCAATCTATAAGTTATTTTTTAAAAGTTGCGTCAGTAAAGTCTCGAGTCTTAAAATGAATCGTATAATACAAAATTTAGAGTAACAACGGTTCGCGACATCAATGCACATGAATCCACCTTCATGAAATTATACCATTTTATTTCTGGCAATTATGATTACGATGACTTGAAATTTTACACGTACATTGTATATTTACTTTCCGCCTGTAAACTTAAATTCCCAAGCTAAAACGAACAACCATTATATACATGGGTCCGTTTAGAAATCGGCGATAAGTTTATCTATCATCTTCTTGATCTATTTTCATTTACTTATTTTTTAATGCACTTTAATTTACATTTACATACATGTAGAATCAATGTCCTTTTGACCGTGGAAATTGCTCTCACAAAACACGTACCGACGTAATAGACGATTTTCATATTACCACAGTTGGCTTGCATTTTACACATCCTAAAACCCGACATCACAAGGTTTGACGTAATTTTTAAAACAGGAATTTAATAAGACGGGAAACCAAGGTTGCTGGTCTCGTTGTACAGGGGATGACGGACACATTTATGCTTCTGTAAACGGTCAATATAGGAAAGTAGGCTCAGGCACTAGTTCAGTGCATATTAAAAGTGCCATATTTGCAAAAATATAAAGTTTATGCTTTGTAAAATATACTCTCCCATGACTACTTAATGCAAAATTGTGCCCTCACTTGCTTACCGCGCGCCAATAAATTTGCCCACCGCGCTTGCATGATGTGCCTTCTTTGGCCCATCGCGCGCAAAAGTGCTCTGCCTGGTGCCCTGCTCTTTTTGCTTTTTAACTGGAACACTGATAAATGGTGTATCTATACTGATTATGTGTACACAACCCTCCTGCTGGCCCTCATATCAAGGCGCGTTCAAAGACAAAAAGACTTCTCATCGAAAGATGACGTCACAAACAAGACAATACCGGTAAATCATGCTGTCCCCATTTTACATCTGTGTTTTACAATCTATGTTATTAGGTAACAATATTACCATTTGGGCCATATCGCTCACCTGAGATGCAAACGAAAGGCATATTATGGTAAATCGAGAAGAGGTCCTTCGAATTGATACTTTCTTCCCGTAAGGTTTCGTAAAATCATGAACAGCAGTTACCAATAAGAAGTCGAAAATGTGTCATTTAATCAGAGTGTACGATAAACATGTTGATGATTAATCGGCTCTGAAACACAAACTTGATAGAGGACCTTGTGTACTAGGTTGCCTTAAATTCTGAGCAGCAGTTACAGAGAAGTTTAAAAAGGTCAGCAAATCACAACTCTTTGTAGCCATATTTGTTATTATGGTTCTTAAGACACAAACTTGGCAGAAGTCCTTGCATGAGTAATTGTTTCCTGTAAGGTTTCGTAAAATTCGGTTTAAGAGGAGATGTTGAAAATGCGTCGGCTAATCAGGGTGCATGGCGGCCATATTTGTTGACCGATCGCATTGAAAAAACATATACTTCGTAGAGGACATTGAGTACTTGCTTCCTGTAAGGTTTCGTAAAATCATGTGCGGCGGTTGCTGAGGATATGTCGAAAATGTTTCAGCCCTTGGTGGCCATATCCGAAAACACAAGGAGAGGACCTTGAGTACTTGCTTCCTGTAATTAAGGTTCCATGAAATTATAAGCTGTGGTTGCAGAGGAAATGCTGAAAAACATCAGTCAATCAGAGCCCTTGGCGGCCATATTTTTGACAGATCAGCACGAAAAACTCAAATTAGAAGGACCTTGAGTACTTGCTTCCCGTGCAGTTTTGTGAAATTCTGTGAAGCGGTACCTAGTAGAAGAGAAGTTGAAAATGCGGAAGCCAATCAAAATCCTTGGCGGCAATATTTGTTGACCGAGGACCGATATCGGAAAATCGAAGCCCAATCTAGACTTGGGACGTAACACTTTGTAGACATAGGTGTCTTAGTTTAGAGTCAGCGCTGAAGCAAAGATAAATAAAAGAACGACAATAGCGATTTAAAAGTAATTCTTAATTCACATGTATAGTTAAGAATTGGAGCCATCATAGTAAAATACATCTATAAAATTCCTCATTGGGAGCACAACTGATTTTTATCATTGTTGAGAATGATGTGTCCAAAACATGTCTTTGTGGTGCACTGTATTTTCCAATGTTTGTATAGACGGTTGTTTAGTTGCAGCATAGCAAAGACGCTGTGTTTTCTTTGTTTCCCCGAAGCAACGAAAAGACCAAATTATGTACTAACATTGTTTACATTATTAACACAACGGGGACTCTTAGTGTCAGCCCGTCCGCCTGTCCAATTTTCAGTTTTCCGATTTTTTTTCTACAAAACACACATATATTCAAGTGAAATTTGGTAACAGCTTGTTCTTGGATAGTTACAAAGCAAATTTGACTTTCGTCACGCTGGACATATTTTTCGAGGAGTTATGCCCCTTGATGACTTGCAAAATAAGTTTTTGTCAATTTTCCGGATTTTTTCCTACAACAAATGGAGATATTCAGGTGAAATTTGGTACACAGCTTAGTCTTGGATATTTACAGAGCAAGTTTGACTTTCGTCACGCTTGACCTATTTTTGGAGGAGTTATGCCCCATGATGACTTGCAAAATCAGTTTTTCTCAGTTTTCCGGGTTTTTTTCTACAACAAATAGAGATATTCAGGTGAAATTTGATATACAGCTTAGTCTTGGATATTTACAGAGCAAGTTTAACTTTCATCATGTTTGACCTATTTTCGAGGAGCAATGCTCCTTGATGACTTGCAAAATTCAGTTTTCGTCAGCTAGCTGAAGTTTTCCGGACTTTTTTTCTGCAACAGATAGAGATATTAAGATCAAATTTAATACACAGCTTAGGATAGTGACAGAGCAAGTATGACGCTTGACCTATTTTCCTAGGGTTATAAGCTTTGATGACTTGCAAAATTCATGACTTGCAAAATTCAGTTTTACGGACTTTTGTTATGCAACAAATAAGATATTCAGGTGAAATTTGATATATGCCTTTATCTTGGATAATTACAGGGTAAGTTTGACTTTGGGTGACGCATTACCTTTTTCGAGGAGCTATGCCCCCTGATGCAAAAAAAAAAATAAATAAATAAAATCAGTTTTCCAGACTTCTTTCTGCAACACATATAGTTTGATGGATTGCTTGGCCTTGGATAGTTACAGAGCATGTTCGACTTACGGAGAACGTCAACTACGTCACGCAAAAATTCACATAGAAATCTCCCGAACTAAAACCATTTTCTTTGACTATCAGCGTACTGTTGGTGGTACGGAATATAACTTACATCGTTATATACGAGAGTTTGAGAATTATCCACTTTATGATTTTTTTTCGGAAAAAAAGTAAATAAAGGAGATAAAACCTCTGAGTTTTCTTATTTCTTATGTGAGCTGCATGGACAGTAAGTTTAATGAAGAGTTCTAGGCAGAGTTGCAGTACATAAATTTATGACGGTAGGGGACTTATATCGCTCAGCGATCATAGTTTTATTGCTATATGATTGGTCTGTAGTCTAGTTGTGCATCTACTGTTTGAGCCTGTCATGTAATAGGTATGGTCAAACTCTTATGTTAATATTATGCTCGCAAATCTTCTGATACTATAAATGATGGAGACTTCATTCCTTTTGCAATATGATGTGTCTGTGGTATAGCGTGCACCTGATCCTTTGTTTGATCCTCTGATCCCAAGGGTCTTAGAAAATGGGTGTGGTCATTTTCTCCTATACAAGTATCTGTAATCTTGTGTTCACAACTCCTCTAAATAGTTAATTCTTTTTGCAATATGATGAATCTGTAGTCTCATTATGCACCTATTAGTTTGTATGGAGCTAGCAGCTCCTGACCTCAGAGTCTTGGAAAATGGGTGTGGTATTGTTTTCGAAATACTATAACTCAGAAATTATAAATTATATGAGTGATATTGTAGTTGCAGCTTAATTGATATGTTGTTTTGTTGTGCTACTTATAATTTGTTAGAGCCCCAGCTCCCTATGTTCTACAGTTCTTATAAAAAAAGGAAATTGATATCTATGTACTAGTATTATAGTATTATTGTTTATATTTACTTGTCAATGATTGAATAAAAACATTAGGAGAGCTACAGTTTCGACAAAGACTTCTGTTTGTCTGTAGACCTGACAAGAGAGTAATCGGTATACACGTATGTGTTGTAAAATTAGTTGTCTTTTTAAAAGATGTGTTACTGTACAAAGTATACACACAACGATGACTTGTTGGAGATATTTTGGTCCTGTTCACATGTCTTCTCTGGTGGTTTGTCGGACTCCTCGGGTGATTACATGCAAAAGCTCGCCCCAGACAACAGAGCACGGACTGTTTTTGCAAACCCTTATGCTTTTGATATCCATTCACCTTTGTGTTACTTGGGACCCCTTCTGTTTTCTTTGTATCGTCATTTTTAAGTGAGGAGGCTATTATACTTATTAATTGAGTGTTCTTCGGGAATTCTGGGTAACCAGGCAAGTGGAGGGTTATGAACCATTTGCTTCTGACGTACGTTGCAGATGGCCGTCCTAAGTGGTTTATAAGAAGTCTTTTATTGTCAGTGTTCTGATATCGTAATTATTGTTGGTTTTCCTTGTCCCTTTGGCGTCTCTTATTGTACTTGTTCACTCTGTGTTTTAGAATGTATGTGATGTTTTGTTGTGACCGAGTCCTGTTGGAGATACCGTTCTCTCTTTGTTTTGTTGTATAAAGACCGTTGATGGGATCAGTACCATGTATAGTGTTGCATGACTTGAAGATCCCCAGTGAATGTGTCTTATATCATATTCGAAATACACAGTTAAATCTTATCTTTCAAGCTCAGACCAGTCTCCCTGAATTCGTCCAAATGGACTTTTTAAATGAGATCAAACTAACAAGGATCATAAATTTTACACAGAATCGGAAGATGTGACTATATGATTCTTTGGAAGATATTCTTATCTTTTTCAAATCTTTGAAAGTGTCTGTATCCATGAGAAGATTTAATTCGAGATAACAATGTATAAGGAAATATGTGAAGCAAAAACCAGACGTGATATCAGTTTCTTTACTGCTTTACCTCATTTGCATCTCATGAAAAAAAAGACAAGAAGTAAAAATGGGTATTTATGGCGTCTTCTGATCGACATTCGGTTGATGTATAATTTTGATGACTACTGAGGGACATGAATGGCTTCGACAAGAATTTCATCAAATCATGCTTTCTATATATCTACTGTCAAGAGACATGTTTTAACAAAATAGGTCTACAAGTAATCTAAAGGGCCTTTTACGGATTACAAATTACAATATAGATCCACAAGTAGTCCAAAGGGCCTTTTACATAGTATAATTTAAATTTGAGTTGTGTTCATAAAGGGAACCAAAATATATCGCATTTAAACTTCTGACCCTTAACCTTGTTCCACTGCATCAGCGAAGGGAAATTTATATTTTTCTAAATTTCTTCCTGTACTATTTACGAGAGCTCATTATGAATAGAACGAAAAAAAAAGAAACCTCATGGCAAATACACATTTTCACATCTTGTATAATGTATAAACATTAAAAAAATCAAGAAGGCAAGGCAAAATCATTAGAATTTCCATAGGAACGGTTGCGAACCTCGGAATCAATAACATTCAGAAGTGAGACAAGATGCCCGTGGATAATCAGCGTCTCCTGATTGCATGCAACACCCGTCGCAACAGCTTCATAGAAACTTGTCAAAGGTGATTGTCTCGATGTACATATTGATGTATATACCGGTATCAGGTAAATATTTCTTGTTTTGTGAATAACTAACTTTCCTTTCATGAGTAGAAATCACAATCCAGAATGTCAATGATCATTCAGGAAAGGGGGATCTAATATGCTTTTATTATATCCCTGTAGCGACCGAAGAACTGCCTTAAAGATGATTTCAGCCGTTGTGCAATATAGCCCTGAACAAGTAGTCTACTTACAAGCCCTCTGGCTCTATCGATGAAATCTTCACATTTGGCTGCGAAACAAAAAGAAGACAGAATGTTGCTACTCATGAAAGGGAAATTAGTTATTTGGGAGCTGAAATTATGACGATTGTCATACAGTGGGGTGTTCAGATGGCCGTTTGCGTCGAAAGATGGAAGTAAATCCAAGTACGAAGTTGATCTGTCGCTCTCGGTTGTTTCCTTGATCACTAGTTCATGAGGATAGATTTCATGCAGATGATCCTCAAAGTTCGGATTATTGATGGACAACAAGTCAGGTAAAATTGAACTGAGATGCCAGGTGCTTTCGCCCAGTCGAGAGCAAGATCTGGATAAAGCCAGCTTTATGTATGTTTTATCCTGATTTTGTATGTCTTCGGTTTCTGATTTTCTGAATTATAGATTTTGTACTGTAGACAGGGATATGGTCATTATCCATATTTGTCATTTGTATGAATATAAAAATTGGTACCCACGGGGATGCCAACTATTTGCTGGAATACAGGTTCTCCAAACACCACAAAAATGTTGTCAATTAAAAAACTCAGGCATCCGGATGATATCGTCTTCGCAATACTTTTTGTTTGAATCAGAGTGTTCCTTAACGAAATAAGTATCATCCCGCCCTATTACAAGGAATTTGTATCTCATTTTTTGAAATAAGGTTTTGCGAATAATTTGGCCTCATTCCTCGGAACCAACGGGTATCTTGTCAGATCGTCACAGTTGGTCAGTGTGCAATGCTTGAAAATGCATGATGCTTCAAAGACTGAAAATGGTTCCAGTGCCATGTATAATGATAAGTTGATGACTTCAGAAAGAAAGGAAGGGATCTCCAACAACACTCGGTTGCAGTACCCACAGCAAAACATCAAACCAACCCATGCAAAAACACAGAGTTGACACACACAACAAGAGATGCAAAAGCACAAGGAACACCAAAAGCCAACACAGAAACATCAAATACACAGACTAAACATAAACCAATGAGACCAATTGACAACCGGTGCCGACTTAGTACGGCCATTTGCTACCGGCGTGATTATCCGGATTTCGTACGCACAACCCTCCCACTTTTCCGGTTAAAAGAGGTCTCTAAGAACGCACAATAGTAGTGTAAAATAACATCCTTACTCACTGTAAGATGACCACAAAATTTCGATTAACATGCCATTGATCTTTCAAGCTTAGGTCAGCTTCCTTGGATTTTTCCTTATTATATTTAAATTAATGATATCTTTGAATCTTACTCAGAATTGTGATTTCATGGAAGATATTCTTATATATTTTCAATATCTCTAAGTTTTTCCATCCGTCTAAAAATCGAATTAAAAAAGAAAATATATGACGTGATAATTTAAATGTGATATCATCAAAGTTTTAGAAAATTTTCCTTTACATTTTTAAGATAATACCTAATTTATATTTCAAATGAAAAATAGACAAGGAGCAAAAATGGTATCTAGAGCATCAAGTTGACTTTCGTATAATTGGTATAATACGTGCATGTCTGGTCCATGCTGTAAATTTATCAGATCTTATATGATGCTATTGAATTTGAAGACGTTTAACATTTGAACTACTTGGTGAGTGTCACTGCTGGTGGACCAAGAGGTCCCGAGGGCACATGTAGCCAAGTTCGATCAACTTTGGTTGATCGTCTGTCTCTTTAACGCATTTGAAATTTTCTGTCACAAAATTTCTTGAAATTTCTTAAACGTGGGTCCTGTAGCATCATATCCCACTCATTCTGCCACGTCTTTTTGGTACATTTTTGGACATAATCATTTTCATACTTTTTGGCCATTTTACATTGTTTGGACTGAGGATGACTGACGAGGGTTTAGTACCCGAAACATGCATGTCTGGTCTATGCTGTAAATTTATCAGATCTTAAATGATGCTATTGAATTTGAAGACGTTTAACATTGCTATATGGATTGTCAAAGGACAGAGTTGAACAAATTACGCTTAAAACGACTCTTTCCATATTGTGGCTGTTTTTTAAGGAAAGAAAAAAATATATGACATAAACAATTTGGACCCTTTACTCTCTTCCACTGCAATGGCGAAAGGTAAACAATTGTACCCTTTTCACTTTTCAAAATTTACAAAAACGTAGTCTAAAATAATGCAAAACTAACAGACCGACTAGATTTTACAAAACGTTTGACATCCTACATGGAATGCCCCACGTCCCATGCACAGTGCTCATTGGATTACTTCAGAATCTCCGGTAAATGTCGATTAATTGTATCGATTTTTTTTTTTAAATTATCCGTTTGCACACTTTTGATCTTTTAAACTTGTATAAGCTCCCTTGATCCAACCTAATTATAAATAAATGGGTCCAAGCAAAAAGTATAACATGTTTTTAAAAGAATTGGGAAGAAGTATCATGTCTTGGAAGATATTCAACGTTGTTTATTCCGAAGTTCGCAACTGTTCCTATGGAAGTTCTAATCTTCAAACATTCTTGAAGTTGCTGTATCCGTCACAACATGAATTTAACATTATACGGAAATGTGAAAAAGTGGAAAAACAAACGTGATGTCAAGAAACGTTCCACTTATAGATTTGGCTAATTTGTGTCACAAATAAAAAATAAATAAATAAATAATAACAAGAGAGAAAAATGGGCATTCGTAACACTAGGTCGAATTAAGGTAGATTAATGTATAATATGAAAACTACATCAGTTGATCTGAGAGGCTGCTGACACAGTTTTGACCAATGTTCATGATTTAATCAAATCTTAGAGGCAATATTTATACAAACCTTTGGTTATATGTCGACTGTCAAGGGACAGAGATGAACTATATATCTCATTGTCCTCAATGATGAAGGATATTTTAGGTTTCAACTATCCAAACACTCCACGAGTATCACACATTTTTTACTTTTTGCAGGGCCTAAGTGACGAATGTTTCTTGCAAACAGGAAACAGAACTTTACTTTTTCCGGGCACCTAATGTCATCTACACTGGGGGTTCACTTTCGCGTCTTTGCAGAATCTTTATGTTGATTGTATTACTTGTTGTGGAAATATTTTTTATGTTTCTTACTCTTTCCTGTCTTCAGTATTCGCCGTGTTTCTATTTCGAAATAGCAGATTCCACAAGTAATTACTATGCTTGGTAGGCTTTGGAATAAATGGATTGCAGTTTTGAGTTAAAGTGCACATCTAATTTATTTATTGAATTTATTCAGGATGGCACACTTATATGGTTTTTGGTGTTTTCCTCATTCTAAATTCTGACACCGTGACCAATGAGCGAAACATACCTGCCTTGTTTTTAAATAATACATAATGTTGTAGCACCAACAGCAAAACATCAAAATACATAGAGAAGACATGCACAGCAATAGACACAAAAGTGACAAGGAACAGCAAACACGACAGCAAAATATCAAACACAAAAGACCACACATAAATAATAAGCCTTCTAATTGTGATTTTTGGAATCTGATTTGGAGTATTGTGTTTGACTTCAATTGGTCTTGTTGGATCATGTGTGGTCTTTTGTGTTTGATGTTTCTATGCTGTGAGTTGGTCTTGTTGGTTTATGTGTGGTCTTTTGTGTTTGATGTTTCTATGCTGTGAGTTGGTCTTGTTGGTTTATGTGTGGTCTTTTGTGTTTGATGTTTCTATGGTGTGAGTTGGTCTTGTTGGTTTATGTGTGGTCTTTTGTGTTTGATGTTTCTATGCTGTGAGTTGGTCTTGTTGGTTTATGTGTGGTCTTTTGTGTTTGATGTTTCTATGCTGTGAGTTGGTCTTGTTGGTTTATGTGTGGTCTTTTGTGTTTGATGTTTCTATGGTGTGATTTGGTGTTGTTGGTTCAGGTGTGGTCTTTTGTGTTTGATGTTTCTATGGTGTGATTTGGTGTTGTTGGTTCAGGTGTGGTCTTTTGTGTTTGATGTTTCTATGGTGTGATTTGGTGTTGTTGGTTCAGGTGTGGTCTTTTGTGTTTGATGTTTCTATGCTGTGAGTTGGTCTTGTTGGTTTATGTGTGGTCCTTTGTGTTTGATGTTTCTATGCTGTGAGTTGTCCTCGGGTGATAACTCGGACTCCTCGGGTGATAACATATATGAGCTCGCTACAGCCGGCAGAGCACGGACTGTATTACGCACGTCCTCTTTTTATATCCACTTACATATTCATCTGTGTTGCTTGGACCCCTGTGTTTTACGGTCTTGTTTGTGTGTGGTCACCTAACAGTGAGGAGGTTGTTTTACACCATAATTGTGCGTTCTTCGAGACCTCTGGGAAATCGGAATAGTGGGAGGGTTGTGCGCACGTAATCCAGGATAACCACACCGTCTGCTATTTACGTGGCAGATGGCCGTCCTAAGTCGGCACCGGTTGCCCATTGGTCTCGTTGGTTTATGTGTAGTCTTTTATGTTTCATGTTTCTATGTTGTGAGTTGGTGTTCCTTGTCCCTTTTGCGTCTCTTTCTGTGGGTATCTGTTCTGTGTTTTTTGCATGGGTGTTTTGGGATTTTGCTGTGGGTGCTGCAACCTAGTGTTGTTGGAGATCCCCTCCTTTCTTTTGGTCTTGTTGGATCATGTGTGGTCTTTTGTGTTTGATGTTTCTATGCTGTGAGTTGGTCTTGTTGGTTGATGTGTGGTCTTTTGTGTTTGGAATTTGGAACTTTTACTTTGTTCTGCAATGAGGAAAGGGAAATATTATTTCTCTTCGCATTGCTTAATTTGAGAAAACCTTTCTTTACTGAAGTAGTAGACTTCAGGGTTTTTTGTAGAGATGTATGTTGATTGTCTTTTTTTTTTTTCATTTTCGATTAACATGCCTTTTATCCCGAAGCCTAGATAAGTCTCCCTGGATATGCCCTTATATCAAACAAACAATGATAATAAATCTTGGTCAGAATTCGGAAGAACTATTATGATCTCTTGGGAGATATTCTTTTATCTTTTCAACATCTTTAAGTTTTCGTATCCATCAAAACATCGAACTCAATATTAAAAGGATATATATGATGTGAGTACCTGATATAATCAAATAAACTCTGTGAAAAGTTTCCTTTATATAGCTTAGGACTTGGAACACTTCAGTTTTCCTATTATCTTCACGTATGGTCTTTTGCAGTGTGGAAAAGGGAGCTGTAAGAATAAGGCCTTGATTAGCCCTTATACTTTGATTATGTCTAGTGCGATGTGTTTCCTTTGAAGAAAAAAAAATGGTTAGGATTAATATAAAATGTATAAGGCATTTTACTGAAACATTTGTTGAAAAATTTTATAATTACAATCTGAAAGGGTAAGGGGTACCAACATATGAAAACATAAAACAGCGAACTAAAATAAAAAAAAGCATATTTTACATTTTGATGTGTATAATGTTTGGATCCCCTTTAATTTTAGAATCAGTCAATCTTATAATCCGGAACTGGAAACCGTTTTATTATGTACTTAATAGCCATATTGTAAGATTTGAAACGCAAAATACACACATTGTAGAAGTATACAACTTTAATTATAATGTTTATTTCCTTCGTAAACGTTGTAATTTTTCATCGTAACGTAATAAATAGGCAACTTGTATCTATGGAATTGCTTTAAAGACTGATTCTTGAAAAAATAGCCAATCCCCTATTTTGTCCGTGGGACATTGTTCCCCACCCAACCCCTACGAGTTACAGAACCCAACTTGTCAGAAAATCTAAATTATTGATATATCAGCATATTTATCTGATATGTACATCGATATGTACATCGAGACGATCAGCGAATTTGACAAGATTTCATAGAGCTGTTGCGACGGGTGTTGCATTCAATCAGGAGACGCTGCCCCTCCTCGGGGACCTGGTCTCACCTCTCCATGTTATTCATTCCGAGGTTCGCAAAGGTTCCAGTGGAAATTCTAATGGTTTTACCTTGCCTTTTCGATTAACTGATAGGTACTTTTTTTATGATTTACCTCTGGTGAAAGTGGCATTCTGTAACTCGAGGTGGAATAATGTTGTTAGAAAGTTTTCCGTTTTCCATTGATTTCTATGGCAACAACGCTATCTTTTTAACATAAATATCGTTCTTATTATGAATAATATATCCAACATGACAGTGGATTCAGATTAGGATCAAATTAGGTTTCCTTTCTAGTGGAAATTTGTCTCAAAGTTTGGAAATTTCTACATTCTAAGCGCATATTTGGTCTTGGATTTTTGTTAATTATGCTAAGTACTGAATCGACGCTACAGGACATTTGGAGTTGCGCACTCTTTACAAATACTAAAGGGCGCTATACTAAAATAAAGGCTTGTCTGAAAATCACTTTGACTTGAAGAACCTCTGATGAAGATTTGCTATCCGAAACCCATGTCTAGTGCATTTAAATTAATTTGAAATGTTGTTGAAGAGGGTAACGAGTTTGAGCACTTTAACTTTGTTTTTCGCCTTGCAACATTTACTCGAACAGACCGCGACTAAATGTGACAAACATTTTGATATCCTATATGATCCTATACAATAAGAGGGAATGTCCAATAAGGCTTATATATATGTTACAGCACCCCAAACAAAACATCAAAACACACTAAGTGTAAAGACACAGAGAAGACATATGCAGCAAGAGACACAAAAGGATAAGGATCACAAGATACGACATTATTAAAACACCAAACACAAAAGGCCTCATATAAATCGACCAATTGGCAATAGGTGCAGTCTAACTTCTAAGGACAGGCATCTGCAACATTGGTAGTAAATGGTGTGGTTATCCGGATTACGTATGTAACTCTTAAACGTCTTCAAATTGAATAGCATCATTTAAGAACAGATAAATTGGCAGCATGGACCAGACATTCACGTTTCGGGTACTTAACTTTCGTCAGTGATCCTCAAATCTAAACAATGAAATATGCCAAAAATTGTGAAAGTGACTATGTCCAAAAACGAACCTAAAGACGTAGCAGGATGGGTGGGATATGATGCTACGGGACCCACGTTTTAGAAATTTCAAGAAATTTTGATATCGGAAATCTTAGAATGCGTTGAAGAAACGATCAACCGAAATTGATCGAACTTGGCTACATGTGCCCTCGGGGACTCCTGGTCCACCAGCAGTGACATTCACCAAGTGGTATAAATCTTAAACGTCTTTAAATTGAATAGCATCATTTAAAAACAGATAAATTGGCAGCATGGACCAGACATGCACGTTTCGGTTACTTAACTTTCGTCAGTGATCCTAAAATCTAAACAATGAAATATGCCAAAAATTGTGAAAGTGACTATGTCCAAAAACGTACCTAAAGACGTAGCAGGATGGGTTGGATATGATGCTACAGGACCCACGTTTTAGAAATTTCAAGAAATTTTGATATCGGAAATTTTTGAATGAGTTGAAGAAACGATCAACCGAAATTGATCGAACTTGGCTACATGTGCCCTCGGGGACTCCTGGTCCACCAGCAGTGACACTCACCAAGTGGTATAAATGTTAAACGTCTTCAAATTGAATAGCATCTTTTAAGAACAGATAAATTGGCAGCATGGACCAGACATGCACGTTTCCACTTTTCCGTTTTCTTTTTGTTGTGTATAATAACATCCTCACTATAAAAGAAAGGAGGGAATCTCCAGCAATACTCGGTTGCAGCACCCACAGCAAAACACCAAAAAACAACCCATGCAAAAACACAGATCACACACACAAAGGGACAAGGAACACCAAAAACAACAAAGAAACATCGAACACAAAAAACCAAGCATAAACTAACGAGACCAATTAGCAACCAGTGCCGACTTAGGACAGCCATCTGCTATACCAAATAGCAAATGGTGTGGTTATTCGGATAACGTGCGCACACCATCCAACTTTTCTGGTTACCAAGTGGTGTAACATAACCTCCGCACTGTAAGATGACTACACAAACAAGACAGCAAAACGCAAGGTTGATGAATTTGTAAATGAATATGCAAACAAAGGACATATGAAAAACAGTACGTGTTCTGTCTACTGGAGCAAGCTCATATATGTTTTCACTCTGACATCCAGAGAGGACAGGTTGTCGCCGAACCATCTGGTATCCGGTCAAGTCGCATCACTTGTTCAGTATGAAATGTCATGAAAAGATGCAGCTAAAAGGATGTAGACGGCCAACATACAGCAGTGCTTACTTGATTAACTTCAGAATATCCGGTAAAAATGTAAAAAAAGACCATTTTCGATTTCGATAAACAAACATGGCTTTAATCTTTCAAGCTAAGATCAGTCTCCACTGATTCCATCTGCTAATGTTAAATGAGGTCAAAGCAACAAGGATGATAAATCTTAACTGAATTCGGAAGAAATATTTTGATTTCTTGGAAGAAATTCTTATCTCAGAATCGAAAAGATGTACTTATAATTTCTTGGAAGATATTTTTTTTTTTATCAAAATCTTACATTTAGTATGTGTGTCAACCAAGAGATCGAAAGATATGAAGTAAAAACTAGATGTAATATCATTGATCAAAGTTTCTATTGCTGTTTTACAGTTTGTCTGTTACTCTAATGAAAAAAAGATAGAGAAGAGGCCAAGAAAATGGTATATTCAAAGTCTGTTCATTAATGGAGAATTTGATAACGGGATCTTTTAAAATGGCTACTGACACAGATTATTGTGACGTCACGTTCAAGTTTTGAACGTAGAGAGAATTTACCAATGTTAAGATACTTTTGACGCTTTTACACGCAGTATAAGCGATGTTAATGCAAGTAAGGGTTTCTAGATAATATTTGGTGTAATTGCAAATATAAGTAATGACCGTCTTACTTTTGGCATGCATAATTCTATTTGGCCTGTAAAGAGAGTCGCTTTAAGATTCACGAAATTTGTACATGACAAACCAGAACTTATACACCTGTGAACACAAAAAGTAAAACAATCATTTCTTATATATACCCGGATTTGGTTCTTGAAAATCACACTTGGTCCACCAGCAGTAACACTCACCAAGTGGTATAAATGTAAACGTCTTCAAACTGAATAGCATCATTTAAGAACAGATAAATTGGCAACGTGGAATGTTAAACGTCTTCAAATTGAATAGCATCTTTTAAGAACAGATAAATTGGCAGCATGGACCAGACATGCACGTTTCCACTTTTCCGTTTTCTTTTTGTTGTGTATAATAACATCCTCACTATAAAAGAAAGGAGGGAATCTCCAGCAATACTCGGTTTCAGCACCCACAGCAAAACACCAAAAAACAACCCATGCAAAAACACAGATCACACACACAAAGGGACAAGGAACACCAAAAACAACAAAGAAACATCGAACACAAAAAACCAAGCATAAACTAACGAGACCAATTAGCAACCAGTGCCGACTTAGGACAGCCATCTGCTATACCAAATAGCAAATGGTGTGGTTATTCGGATAACGTGCGCACACCATCCAACTTTTCCGGTTACCAAGTGGTGTAACATAACCTCCGCTCTGTAAGATGACTACACAAACAAGACAGCAAAACGCAAGGTTGATGAATTTGTAAATGAATATGAAAACAAAGGACATATGAAAAACAGTACGTGTTCTGTCTACTGGAGCAAGCTCATATATGTTTTCACTCTGACATCCAGAGAGGACAGGTGGTCGCCGAACCATCTGGTATCCGGTCAAGTTGCATCACTTGTTCAGTATGAAATGTCATGAAAAGATGCAGCTAAAAGGATGTAGACGGCCAACATACATCAGTGCTTACTTGATTAACTTCAGATTCTCCGGTAAAAATGTAAAAAAAGACCATTTTCGGTTTCGATAAACAAACATGGCTTTGATCTTTCAACCTTAGATCAGTCTCCGTTGATTCCATCTGCTAATATTAAATGAGGTCAAAGCAACAAGGATGATTAATCTTAAACTGAATTCGGAAGAAATATTCTGATTTCTTGGAAGAGATTCTTATCTCAGAATCGGAAAGATGTACTTATATTCTGATTTCTTGGAAGAAATTCTTATCTCAGAATCGGAAAGATGTACTTATGATTTCTTGGAAGATATTTTTTATCAAAATCTTACATTTAGTATGTGTGTCAACCAAGAGATCGAAAGATATGAAGTAAAAACTAGACGTAATATCATTGATCAAAGTTTCTATTGCAGTTTTACTTAGTTTGTCTGTATCTCTAATGAAAAAAGATAGAGAAGAGGCCAAGAAAAGGGTATATTCAAAGTCTGTTCATTAATAGAGAATTTAATAACGGGATCTTTTAAAATGGCTACTGACACAGATTATTGTGACGTCACGTTCAAGTTTTGAACGTAGAGAGAATTTACCAATGTTAAGAGAGAAAATCACTTACCATCGAGCATTCCCTATGAAAATCATGGAAAGTGCAAAAATTTACATTTCAAATTTTCTTATTTCATCGAAAGAAAATGTAGGATTCTTAAACAAAACGATGCATGATATTGATATTTAGTCAATTTTTCATAGTTTTTATGGCATTTAAAGTTGTTACCATGGATACCGCTTTTTTGCACATATCAATATGTCTAAAACGGCAAAATGTACACTATGTTTTCTTTAGTTTAAATGAAAGATGTCATAATTTCTGAAATGCTATATCATAGTTTGAGGTTTGGTCTTTAAGAATGATTATAAAAAAATCCTTTGCATATATTGAATATGTTGCTATGGTTACCGGAAGTTGACCTAGTTTTCATAAAAGGCCTCAACTAAATTTCATCATTTTTTAGGGTCAGCTAGTTCAAATCTGCAACCATGTACATACAAAAATAAACTTATTTAGTATAGTACTAAAGTTTATTGAGTTATTTGAAAAATAAAATTGGGAAGCCTCTTAACGGTTGCTATGGAAACGAAGCTTAAACTTTCTTAATTTTGAGAAAAAATAAAACGACAAAAATGATATCTTACTCTTTTTCATCTGTATTGACTGGATTCATTCGTCATTTTGCCGAAAAATCAATTTATAAATGTTGCATTGGTGATGAATGAAATAATTGAATCCTTTTATGTATTTTTTGTTTCCATAGCAACCATTTACTCCATAGCAACCCCTCAAAATAAGAGTTTAACAGAGATTTAGAGACCTAAAATTTAGATTGTGTTTTAGTTTTATGCCTTTTTGAGTGAAACAGTGACATACAACCTACACACTGCATAGCAACCATTCATTGCATCTATAGCAACCATGAATATCCCATAGCAACCGTTGATGCTTCTTTAATTAAATGCGATGTAACCATATTTCTAACAATCTTAAATCTCTAATAGCCAAATTATACCATAAATGTTTTAAAAGACTTCAAGAAAGATGCAAATTAACCCCCATGCCCTCCTGATCAGTATTTATATGTCCTTAGCAACGGATTAGAGTGTAAAATAAAAGGCTATAATGACTCTATTTATAAACCAAAAGCTGATATGTCTTGGAATAAAGATCAAGAATAACTGATATTACGTACGAAAATCGATAACCTTTTTAAGATAATTAAATTGCTGCAGAACATAAACATTGTTGAAGATTGTTGAAGATTTTCAAGGTCAAAGGTCAAGGTCACAGATCGGAAATAATCAAAATCATAGTATATAGCCTAAAGATTGCACTTTTCATTGGATCTGTATTCAACTTCATACAATTATGACTTATGGCAAGAGTAAATACCCTATTGATTTTCAAGGTTTTAGGTCGAAGGTAAAGGTCACAGGTTGTAAATATTTAATATGGATTCCCTGTAAAAAACCTAAAACAGCTGGCCACAGCATGTCATGGATTTTGATGAAAATTTCTGTAATTATCAATCTTAATCTAAAAACATTGAAAACAAACTGTATCATTGTATTTGAACCATGGTTACCATTGCAATGGGGTCTATCTATTTGACACCGTCAGATATATGAGGAATAAGACATGTTGTGGCATTCTGTTGTCATGGAAACCGTGTCAAAAATAAGGTCTATTTTTAGGGTCATTTTTTGCCTGTTTTTGACTATTTTGAAGGTTGAAAACCATAATTTGGCACATGTTATGGGTATTCGATTTCACCTTGACAAAATCAATGTCCATTGCCGAAAAATTCAAGAAATAAAATTTAGGGTGAAACTCACCATTTTGCCATGAATACTAATCAAAAACCATTGCTATAGCAACTTGGAATCGATATTTCGGTGTACCGCATATTTAAAAACATTGTTTTTCCCCATTTTTGAGTCCATTTTAGGAAACCTGTATACAAAGTTCGTTTATCATTATCACTTGACATTCTAATCATTTCAAGGTCATCTGTCTTAAGCTCAAGGTCATTTCTAACTTTAGACTCAAATTCACACAAAAACAGGATTTCCAATTATTTTGAATTTATTTCTCTAACTTGTTTCATTAGATATTTTGATTTTGAATATTGACAGTTGAACAATCTATCAAAAGAAGTAGAACTCGTCACAGTTTTGTTAAATTATATTTCACTTCTATGTGTGACATACTTTCAATAAGAGCATAAAATTGAGATTGTCTAGATTTTTCTCATAAAATATGTGACATTTATTTGGGTCTTCAATGGTATCCGATAATTTTGATACTCATCCCAACAAATAATGCAGTTATCATACTTTGACACCTTATTGATTGTTCCATGCCGTTTACTGTTAATCATGTCTTTTTTTTTTAGATGAAAATCACATCATTTGGCCTGAAAGTAGCAAATATGTTTCAATTACCTTGAAAATTGATCAAATGGCCTTGACATTTTCTCGAGGTTGTGTAAGCATCATATTATCTTTAATACATCTACATACCAAGTTTTGTAACGATAGCAGGGATACATCTTTAGAAATTAGCTTTTTACTTATGACATGAATTCGTTCCAAATGTTACCATAGTAGCCTATTTCAAAGGCAAAAAAACCCCCAGAAAAATATCATTTCTAAATAAATTTCCTTCGATTCCCATGAAGTCCTAGGATAGTACTATTCAGGAAACAGGCAACTGTAATTATTACTCATGTCACTATTACTCATTATTACTCATGTCATTATTACCCATGTCAAAATTAAGTGAAATACAGGTAATACCAGGTCTCAATTGGCCTAAAATGGCACATTTTGAAGGCCTAAAATGGCACATTTTGAAGGCCTAAAATGGCACATTTTGAATATGCAATTTTCTTGAAATAGAAGTTTATATGGCGTACATTAAGAAGGAGCATTGAATAATCAAATTATATTAACTTAAGAGGGTTTAAATAATCTGTTCAGAAAATTGCATATACATTCAACATTCGTTTCCATAGTAAAGGGATGCATAAAATTGCCTTATTTAAAGGGGTTTTTTTTTTACAAAACCATGGTTAACATGGCAACAGAACGTTAGAGAAAAAAATGGAAGAACATTTCGTTCTGAGGACATCATATACACCTTGTATACAAAAAATATCAAAATTTGAGACAAGTCTTGGCCAAACATGTCAGATTTTTTTTAGGTTTTTACAGAGAATCCATATTAAAATCCTTGTATACAGCTCAAAGGTTGCAGTTTTGATTGAATCTTCACCAAACTTCATACAATAATTGCTTAGGATATAGAAAGAATCCAATTGATTTTCAAGGTCAAAGGTCAAGGTCACAGACTGCTAATGTTTAAATTGTATACTAAGTAGAGGGTACATTTTTGAATGGGTCATCACCAGACTTCTGAGTCTTCATACACTTATTGCTTATTATTGATTTCAAGGTCAAGGGCACAGATTAGAAATGTTTAAAATATTTGTATACGGCCTTGATGGCACAATTTCGATTGGAGCTTCTGACGAGCCAGTAAGGCTCGTCCTGGAGTTCACTGAAGCATATCCTGAAGAGGAGGAGGATATGATTCAATGATCTCCGGACCATCTTATATCTGACACTATTTCTATAAAAGATATCGATCGGTCCTTTAAAGGTTTAAGTGGGGGAGGCCTATATTTCCCATTTACATGTGCGGGGCTTGTGGCGCAAAACTGTCATTTCCTATTAATCATAAAGGTAGATTAATTATTACCATACAATGATATCTCTTTATTCCATTCATCATACAATAGTACACATAATTTTACAAAATGAAACACTTTGCATTTGAAAATTCCATCTGACGGTGCTTAGCAGAAAAATGAAAAATGGTTGCTAAGGTAAAAAGTTAGTTGCAATGGAGAATTTTGTAATCTGCCAATTATTGTAAGTCTTTCCATATATAAATATGGAATAAAAATCCATATTTGGTAATATGTAATAAATCGGTATTATGCATCTATGGAGCTGAAAGGTATGGTAACTAAGGTGTATATCTCGTTGCTAGGTAAAATGGGCAATTTCTGTGACATTTTAGATAAAAGATAAGCTCCATCTTAAAAAATCGCAAATAAAATTAGATAAAGGCCTGTCATAAATTCTTTTTTGAAATGGTTGCTATGGAATATATTTGGTTGCTATGGAGGATTTTTCACATCTTATATATATAATTTCTCATGTGACTGCACATCACTGTAAGTCTTTCCATAAATGAGTATACAATAGATATCCATACGAGGGAATATATAAAAAAACGGTATCATGCATCTACTGAACTGAGAGGTATGGTAACTACGGTGTACAAAGATGTACATCTCGTTGCTAGGTAAAATGGGCAATTTTAATGACCTTTATGATAATAGATACATTATTTGCAACAACAGAAAATATCCTTTTATGAGCCAAATAAAAAATTGCATACATAACTAGATAGAAGCCCGTAATAAAATGATAAATTTAATTAATGAAAATGGTTGCTATGGAATAAAATTGGTTGCTATGAAGGATTTATCACCTCTTATGTATAGAATTTCTCATGTTTTGTAATTTGCGTATTATTGTAAGACTTTCAATACATTATTATGGAATAAATATCCATACTTGGTAATATAAGATAAACTGAAATCACGCATCTACGGAGCTGAAAGGTATGGCAACTAAGGTGAATATCTCGTTGCTAGGTAAAATGGGCAATTTCTGTGAAATTTTGGAAAAAGATGAAATATTTACAACATAAGAAAATATCCTCATATGAGCCAAACAAAAAATCAATTACATAACAAGTAAAAAACTTGTCATAAATAATCAAATTTAATTATTGAAAATGGTTGCTATGGAATAAAATCGGTTGCTATGGAGGATTTCCCCATATTACATATAGATATATCTCCCTTAGTCTATTTATACAAAATAAGAGCGAAAATTCATTTGTAAATAAGAAAATTAATTTAAAATTATTTGATATTTGAAATGATAAATTTTGAATTTTACTGAAAAAAGGACTTTTTTAAACAATTTTTTCCGAGTTTCCTCAAAAAGGCTTCCCGATTTTTTTCATGATTATAATAAAGCTATGATAGGTTAATCATACGTAATCTGTATTATATGTCCTGACTGTTGCAGATTTGAGATATTGAATTATGTTTTAGAGACATAACTTCATTTTTTCAAAATTTAAAAAATATGCCTACTTCAGGTTACCATAGCAACGGAGTCACATCAATTTAATGCATGTTATTCAAATTTTTTTTAAACTTTACATAAGGCATTTGTTTGATACTTAATTGAATTTAATTGAGCAGTGGGAAACATGAAAAAAATACGTTGGAAATCTTACAAATTTACAGAATTTTTCTGTCTCACTGGCAGGTTTCCATGGTAACAACTAAAACACGGTCAAATATTCTTTTAAAAAGTTTAAAAACCTTTTTATTGCTATAAATGGTCAAGGAGCATCAAAATGATTACAAAAAAGGTGAAAAAAGGAAAATCAAAATTTTGAAGTTTCCATACAATGCTCGATGGTCAGTGATTTTCTCTCTTAAGATACTTTTGACGCTTTTACACGCAGTATAAGCGATGCTAATGCAAGTAAGGGTTTGTAGATAATATTTAGTGTAATCGCAAATATAAGTAATGACCGTCTTACTTTTGGCATGCATAATTCTATTTGGCCTGTAAAAAGAGTCGCTTTAAGATTCACGAAATTTGTACATGACAAGCCAGAACTTATACACCTGTGAACACAAAAAGTAAGACAATCATTTCTTAAATACCCGGATTTGGTTCTTGTAAATCACACTTGGTATCGATTGCCACGAAAGAAGTTTTAATGATATAGACCTACAAGGACATTATATTATATTTCATTATTATTTTTATTTATTTATTATTTATATTGTATAAATTTGATTGTGTTTCTAAAAGAAAGAAAGAATATATGACATTCAGAATTTGGACTCTATGCTCTGTTTCACTACAATAGCGAAAGTGAAACATTTAATTAAAAAAATCCCAAAACACAACCGACTAAATGTGACAAAACATTTTGAAATCCTATATTGTGTACTACGCATCGGGTCCAATGGGTATTCGGTCAGGTCGTGCAATAATTGGGGGGGGGGGGGGGGCGGAGGGGAGATGTCGCTATGATAATGTAGAGTGTTCATTTGATGACTTCAGGGTCCCTGTTAAAGATGACAGTTGATTGTCTTTTTTTCAATTTAGATTAACTCCAAGCTTAGATCAGTCTCCCTGGATCCCGTAAGTCTAATTATGGTAAAATGAGGTCAAACTTTTAAGGATGGTTAGCGAGCGAAAAAAGGGTAATTTTACATAAATTTGATGTGTATTACGTTTCGATCCTCTCATATTTCAAAATTGAAAAAGAATTTTTTTTTAAGATACTTTTATCGATAATCGGTACGTGAAAAAGTCTTAATTCGGATAATGAGATGTAATTGGAGCATCCATTTATGGAATCCTGACACCTAAATTTACAGTATAGTTGTAATGTAAAAATAAATTGAACATTTTTTACCATTTTCTTTTTTATATTGAAAAAAAAATAGTTTAATTGAAGAGTTATTCTCCCGTTGAGTTTACATTGAACTCCACGGGAAAAAGTTATTTTTTCTCTTGCATATTTCAACAGAATGATGGGGAAATCGAATATGGATAGTTAAAACATTTCATCAATCATTTTTTCTGCATTGAATTTTATTTCGATATTTTTCATCAAGGGGAAAACACTCCTAAACATGACTCTATTCAAAATATTTCTTATTTCAGTATCTTCTGTGCTAGAACAAAAGTCTTCAAAATATCATAGAATCAGAGAAATTTCTAAAATAATGAATGAATACATTTTGGCATAATTTCTTTCATTACCCTTTAATACCTTAATAGCCACATTGTAAGCTTTCAGGCGCGAAGTACACATTTTATAACACTTAAATAATGCAATTTCATTGATCACAAAGCCTGCGAAGCAAAATAATTATTTATCTTATAGAAACACTGCAGATCACCACACTACTAGGAGTAAGAAACTTTTCCACAACAAAATAATAAATCAACTTAAACATTCTGCTTGTTTAAATATTCAGAAGATTAGTTAACAATACATTTTAACAGCCACATACAATGAATTTCCATTTTACAAAAACTTCCATGATATTCATCACCTCCCCTCCCCTCCCAAAAAAAATCAAGTCATGTATTCACCTCTGTTGCGCATTGTGCGATGAATTATTGTACATACGAGGGCGGATTGATATGTTGTAAGCCTCGTATTTAAGGATTTGAATTTTATCAGCCATTTTGCATTATTTTTCTAAATAATTCCCTTCAGTATCTATACTCTTTTGCCACCGCTATCATTTAATTTCCATTGTCATTTTCAAGAAACGAAGATTCTGATTGGCTGAAAAATTTTGTTGATACATCGATCAACATAATTTTTCACGGAAATCTATTTATATCACTATTTTTAGAACCGGGGGTTCCCTCAAACACGAATGAACCCGTTGTCGAAAACATAATTTGTTGTTTGTTGATGTTTGCTTATCATTTCAAGGGCACCATTTCTTTTCTACTTACTCAAAAATTAACATTGCATGTAGAATTTGCTCAAACTGATCCTTATTCTAAAGATATAGAGAGACGATCGTTCGCTGTTTGAATCATGGCGCCTGCCATAACTTGTTTTGGCAGACGTAAAACTGCGAAACCCTCCGACTTACGAAATATAGTGCGGTGATTGATTGTTTTTAGATCCAAGAAAACAGTCTGTTTTCTATAAATAGATAACAATAAAATGATAAGAAATGAATCTTAATTTTTTTTTTCTGTTGATGCAGCATATGGCAAAATAGCGCTCAATTTATTCATATATGCAAATGTATTCATATGACGATTATATTACGTCATATACCTATGTTTGAAACGCGCCAAATCTTAAACAAGAATGACCTGACATGCTAGCAAAAGCAATACATTTTAAATGCATCAGATCAACTAAATACAAAGAGCAGAATGCGCCCTTGCAAAATAAAACTGTTTCTAATCCAATTTAGCTTATTTATTACCAAAAAAATTACCCACTCTACGTATAAACACAAGATTATCTTTATCCTGTCAAAGCCGATAATGTGATTCCATCAATATGACAGGCCTATTTCTCAAAATATCGATTTTTCAACCCAAAAATGACAGAACTTAATTTCATTTTATGATTCTCAAGTCTACCAAATCCGGAATTTTATATTGCGATCTATCCGAAACGATGTGGACAAATACACAGCTCCCATGATTTCCTACTGATAAACAAAGTTAAAGTGCGGCTAGTGACAAGTTTTGAACTTTCTTAACATTGAGGGTATGGGCAGTATCGCCTCGAATTTTCAACTCAAAAATGACAGAAGTAAAAATTCGTTAATTCATCAAAGATGTGGATTTATAAATTCAGATTGTTGTAGAGTTTCTTCCTATATTTGGACAAATTTGATTGGTGTCATGAAATCGTGAGTATTCTCAATTTATTATTTGCTCCCCATAGACTCCTATAGTAAGAATATGAAGCTTACGGAATCCAATATGGTCGCTATGCAAATTAGGAAATTGAGCGCTATTTTGCCATATTGGTATCACCCGAAAAATTGGACAGAAAACATTTGCACCAATGCGCTACGCGCATTGATGCAGTTTTCGGGTGATACCTGCATCAAGAGAAAAAGTATTAGATTCATTTCTTAAGTATACTCCTTATCTTGACTGGTCAGAAAGCCATCCACTGCAAGTATGACGTCATCATCGGAAATAGCTGCTTTCAGTTTTGGGAATACATGTAGATGTAAGTCTGATAGAGCGAGATCAGGTGAATAAGGCGGATTTCAATCAAATTAAAGCCACACCCATGAATGGCAGCCATGGCAGTGACAGACATGTGAACAGGAGCATTGTCCTGATGGAACAACGGGACAACACACCTTTAACTAGTGAGCTTTCCGCGGAGCTTAAGTTTAATATTTTCCCGTAACTGTGTCAGAAGTGAAGCATAGTAGTATGTGCCATTGACTGTTTGTCTTTTGGAGATAATCTATCAGCAGAATATCACCTGCACCCCCCCCCCCAAAAAAAAAACCAAGGCTCACAACATATCAATCAGCCCTCGTAGTAGCTACAATGCAGACTTGTTGGATATATCAAAAAGAGATGCCGGCACAAGGTTATAGATGGTCCCAGTCCCAGTATGAAATATATCATGGTGATGATTGACTTTCAAGTCAAGATCAGTATCCCTAAACTCAACCGAACGGAGCTTAATAATAGATAAATAAACAAGACGGAAAGAACTACGATGATGAAAAGATTGTCAATATGTACTATTATAAAATTTTAGTGCACTATTTGCGCATTACTACAAGTATGTGTCATCAGTGATGCTCGAAAGAGGAAATCCAAAAATTACATTTAACAATGAAGAGCAAAAGTCTAAACTTGACCTAAACTTTCTACCATAGAACGAAGTTAGGACAAGAGTTCTGCTATCAGGGAGATACTCCTTGGTTTTAGAAAAAAAAAACTTATTCAATTTTGTGACAGAGAATTGTCAAATATATTTCAAGTCAAGTGCCGAAACTTTTCAGCTCCAATTCAGCACGTACCGTGATAGAAAGCCTATGGGATAAGCCGAAATAGTTTATCTTTCCTTCTACAGAAACAAATAAACGATGAATATCGGCTGTCATAAAACAACAATCAGACAACTATTGCCCAGTGACACTTCTAAATTCTGTTTTGTTTGACATCACAGAATCGTTTTTTATCTTACAAATTTTGAAAGTTTATTAAAATATTTCGTCGTTCATAAGGGAAAAAACTAGATAATTTTTACAAATCAACTTTACATTCTTCAATCAGTCTAAACTTGTGACGGCATTGCGTAGAAATCATTTGAAAGTAACAATGTAGCTACCAGGGAATGGAGAAGAAATATGCTTTCACTTTCGACCGAGAGAGACGTAAAAAATACACTCATGACAGATTTTTTTTACATCTTTTCAGATGAAGATGAAACTTCCGTCACTCGTAAAAGATGACTCAGTAAAAACGCAAAAACCTTTCAATCTTTTCAACAAGGTTTATCCGTCGAAATATTGAATACTAGAACGAAGTAGGAAATTCTATCTATTCCATCAAATTCAAATTTCAAGTTTGATAAAATGTATAGGCATTTCAAATAAATACAACAGTGAAAAAGGAAAAACTTGATTGGGAGTAAATGAATTAAAAGTAAAAGTGCGAGGAAACCATTTTAATTACCTAGTATCTAATATTGGGCATTGTTCGTAGAAGTAATAGTATGAAATATTGATTCTGTACTGGTCGCGGTGATCCGACCGCTTTTCGTAGAGATCCACTAGTGATCATAAAGGTAATCAAGAAAGTTTATATCGGGTATCGAATATCACAAATTACATGATGTTTTTCTTAAAAGTTTCTTTTTGTGTTTTGTGGTTTGTTTTTGGTCAATGTTTTACCCTAGACTGACAGGAGTTCCATTTTCTTCGAGTAAAACAATTAAAGAAACGACAATGATCAGTAGCAAACGTTTGATTTTATTCAAAAAAAAAAATGTTTTCTCTACTTATACATTTGATTCATTCATTTCATAAGAACACCTCCATTCTCAATTTCTAAAGCTTGAAATATTATGTCCTTTTTTCATTCCATATTGAGGAAGGTTTTCAGTCGGGTAATCTTTTCTTCGCATACTCTTCGAGATCCATCCAGAAATCCAATAGCATTATGAAAACTTAAACTTTGTTCAAACGAAATCAATGCATGGTTAAAGTCCCCTATAATTTCATGACAGACTCCAAGTATTTCCCATGAAATAGAAAGGTCATCTCCCTCGATGTGCTTCGTTGTATATTTGCAGTAATACTGAAGTTTCCTTATACATAATCGTGCTTGTGTTAAGTCTCTTTCATAAAAGCAGCAAAGGAAAAGCAAAAAATATGCAAGTACTAAAGGAGGTAGATAATGGAAATCTCCAGCAACAGCCCGGCAGCTGAATTCATCAGATATTTCGGGAACACACGTTTCAGAATCAAGAGGTACCCACGAAACAGTAAATCTTTGCATGCCTTCTACAATGGATAACCCATCTCCTCCTAGAGATGCATATTTTTCTGCATCGAATGCCCAGACGTATATTGGTTCCATGTTTTCTAGCTTGTTTAAAACTTTTCGTAGTATGTTAACACATCTATCGTTTCGTTTGCATCTGTACAAGTACATGGCCAAATATATTTTGCTTCTTACACAGTCTGGAGAAGATGCATTTATAAGATTAAAAAGTAATTTCTCATTCGAGTATTTTCTTCTGTTTCCACTTCCCGCCGAGTGCTGAGAACATAATTTTTTGTAACATAATATGTTAAGCTTGTGTAGTCTGAGATAGTGATAATATTCTAAACTAATTTTCAATTGTGACGTTTTGAGAGCCTCGTAAACTTTTGCTGTGAAACTGTTAAATCGCGTGACCGAATAGAAGGAAAGCCAATAAATTGCCACCGACCTCTTTAACGTACAACTGTCAATTTGCCTGGGTACTCTTCTACATTGATCAAATTCTCTTTGTATTGAAGGTATCTGAAGAAAAACCTGGTACCCACGTCTGTAAAGCATAGATAAAAAGCACAACAATTTGCGTTTAGTAACGACATTGAATTTTCCATGGAACATGTTGTTTCCTGGCATAAAAAAGTTTGGACAATATTCACTATTTATCCAACTCAAAAGCCTTCGAAAGCAGTTCCAGATATTTTGAAGAAGGTTTGATGGTATCCATTGGATATTTGTTTCAATAATCTCCCAAAACACTAAAGTTTTCATGAAATATGAACAAAGGAGATCTTTGCTTTCATTTTCTTTATTAATAACTTCCTTTAAGAGTAGTTTTAGGAGAGCATATGTCAGAAATTGAGTGTGATTCATGGAGTGCACCAATCGTTTTTCTGCGAGGGAAAACGACATTCTCCATTCTATTTCTTGATGCGGCGATGTCTTACATCCTACTGGGACAAAAAGACAGCCATCGTTGACTATTGCTTTTATGACATCAACCGAAGGCCATCCGCATTTTGACAAACGATGAATACACCCAACAGCTGCCTCTGGCCATATCTCTGATTGCAGTACTGTAGCCATGTCTATCTCTGGAATTCCAGCACCTTCTCCAAAGATTTCATTTTCGCATGGGCCATGGCGGTAAACGTTGAACCCGGCACCATTCATAGTGGTGCATATTAGTTCAGTGATTCTATGATTTGATATATAGTAAGAATCGTCTAGCCTTACTGAGCAACAAAACCATAAGACAAATGGAATGCCAATACGAACCAACTTTAGTCTCACGAATCCTGGTCTCGTGTATTCGTTTTCTGCAAGAAGTATACAACGTAACTGAGCTTGGCTTTCTTGACTTTGATTGTGGATAACCTTGCATGCCTTCATAATGTACATCAAATCTATGTCAGAGGAACGAAAAACAAATCCCTCGGCGCGACTTCCACTGTCAACTACATGCAAGTCAAGTAGTTTGGATGGATCCAGTTTTAATAGGGCATTCCATAAACTGTCCGAGCTATTTCTAGTCGTTTTCCTTAGATTATCAAGAAATCCATCTATAGAAATACATGAGATGGACAGCTTGCTGCATAATCGATAAAATCTTACTAAGTCCTCATCTCCTATGATTTCACAAAGTGCCTGATATACCATCTCAGAGTATTGTTTGATCTCCTCATCCATCTAAAGAGAGAGAGAGAGAAGAAAGAATTTATAAACAAGCGAAGGGAAATGTTGATATCGTTACAATATTCAAATAAAATACATTTATCGCAATTCATATGCACACTTCATCTCTTATGTATGTTTTTTGAATGATATATTAATTCCTGAAAATAATAAAAAAAATTACTAAAATGTTTTGCAGCATTTGATTTTCCTTCAATTATATGCAACCATGCATTTTCTCCTTCATTTGAAAGATCAGTGCATGCTTTGATTAAAGTTAATTTTTACCTCTTTATTTCTATTGCCAATATTAATACATGTAGTTCATATATCGTCCATGATCAGAGAAAGGCAGACGAAAATCATATTTGTTGTTTCTTTGAAATGATAAGTTACTGGTTATTTCTCCTTTTATATAAATTTGAATGTGCATGCGCAGATCCAACATGTTTGTTTGTGTTATATATATGTGCTTGTCAAATCTCGCTGTTAGGTTCCTCCTATTGTGTTTCCGCGAATCCCAGTATTTGAAGTAGTTTTTATGTTTCAGTTCCGAAAAAAATACTGCCTACGTCAAATTAGGAAATATAATCAGATTCAAGATAAAAAGATAAAAAGAAGAAAAAGTTATGGTATGCTCAGTTCATAATTCATTATCTTCCAAGAGATGACGTTCTTTAATTGAATAAATTGAAACATAAGCAATTACACTCACATCATGCAAATGGCGTATCTTTATCTTTCTTTGTGATAACAGAAAGTAATTATGAATAATTAGACAAACTTTAAAACAAAAATATTAAGAAATTATCTGTACTTCATTTTCAATGAAAAAAGAAATCTTACAACACTCTACGAAAATTATAAACATAATTCGAAAAGATCCCAATCAAAGTTTACGAGTTTTCGTAAAAAAGAATGCTATTATAATACATGTAGAATGTAATGATTGAAAACCGAAACAAGCGAACTGGTGATTGAAAGTCAATCACAAAACCCAAAAGCAGAATAAAAAAATCCCGATCAATATGCATACAAATACATGAAATATATTAACAGAACTTTCTCAAGAGAAAAAGTGATAATAACACCACACCATATCAACACGAATGACAAAATTATCTAATGAACAATATCCAGAGTCCAGTGCAAGAAATGAATCTATTGTAGGTGGGACTGTCAAAAACGGATGTTGCATGTAAGCAGGGGAAGCTGACTCTTCCTGGGCACCTGGTCTCAATCCGCTTCTGTTCATATAGTGGTATCTTAGTTTGTTTGCTTTTGTTTCTTTTTTATCATGATTGTTTATGCCCTTTGATTAATGATGTTCGAATTTTCAATTTTGTTATCTATATTGGGATATGGTTATTGTCCATATTTGTCATGAATCACGTAACATAATTAAAATGCAAGTAAAAGTATCTAGTTAAGTAGGATTTAATAGGAAGCTAAAGCTTATATAAACTCTCGTTGTAATAACCCAAAACAATGGGGTTTTTGGTAAGGCAATCAGGGGATTATAACAGACACTCTAGGTAATCGAGAACGTGGCAGAAAAAGAATCAGAATTAGAGTAAGAAAACTTTAAAAGAAATTGTAGGTGGTGTAACTTGCTATTGAATTTGAAGACGTTTAACATTTGAACTACTTGGTGAGTGTCACTGCTGGTGGACCAAGAGTCCCCGAGGGCACATGTTGCCAAGTTCGATCAACTTCGGTTGATCGTCTGTCTCTTTAACGCATTTGAAATTTTCTGTTAAAAATTTTCTTGAAATTTCTAAAACGTGAGTCCTGTAGCATCATATCCCACACATTCTGCTACGTCGTTTTGGTACTTTTTTGGACATAATCATTTTCATACTTTTTGGCCATTTTACATTGTTTAGACTGAGGATGAGGGTTTAGTACCCGAAACGTGCATGTCTGGTCCATGCTGTAAATTTATCAGATCTTAAATGATGCTATTGAATTTGAAGACGTTAGTCGGTCACAAACATATCCCTGACTGAGAAGCATATCTGAAAGACGCCTAGCTCTCGGAACAAAATCTGTATATTTGGTACTTGCTCTGGCATAGCGTATCAAATGAGATATGCACACGCCATAAGCAGGCGATGAAGGGATGTTGCTACTCAGAAAAGGAAAGTTTGTGATGTTGAAATTGAAGTCGTCACGTTTGTCATAGAGTGAGGTGTTCATGTGACCATCAGTGACGTAGGACAAAATTATGTTCAGATCGAATGCTGAATTATTTATCTCTGTAGTTCTTTGACTTCAAGCTCCGAAGGATAGATTCTGCTGAAGTAATCCGCGAATTTTAGATTATTGATGGACACCATTCGTCTATGTATCTGAAAGTGAAGTTAAAGTTAGAAGCAACGTATCTTTTCCCTTCAGAGACCAAAGATTGAATGAATTCAGCTTCTTACAAGTAAAGAAAAATACCGGCAAGTATTGGGGCACAATTGGTTCCCATTGGAATTCCGACAATTTGATAGAAACCATTCCTCCAAACTCCAAAAAAAGTTGTCGATCAGGAAGTTTAACATCTGTATAATATCTGCTTCAGTGTACTTATTTTTAGAATCGGACTTTTCTTTAACAAAGAAGGTTTTGTCATAATTAACAACAATAAATTTATATTTGCGATTGCCGTTCTTGCTTGTAAATGCATTACTTATAATTTTTGCGAGTCTTTCTTTCAATTTAGAATGAATGTGGGATTGTTGTGAAATGTGTCGAAAAATCAAAGGCTTTGATCGAATGGACTCTACTAAAATGAGTGTATTTCAGATGTTCTAAAAGTTTCTTTGAATTCTTTAAAATCCACATCTGGTTAATACCGCTTCGAGAATATACTGTCGAATAATACTTTTGAAGTCCAGATTTGATTTCATTTAAAACTTTGGTGAGTAAGATCGATACAGATTTGGTTGAACATTTTGATGAAACGTTGTTTGCACAGATAACATTCGCAAGGAAGTGGATGTAGTGAGGGATTACTTAATCAATACATTGCGGGAATCGTTTGTAATTGTAAATTTTAGATGCAACTGTTGGTGTGTAGCAATAGGAAATACAAGGAGTTTCTTTTCTTTTGAAATATGGAGGGGTTTTTTCTGTGACAGTTTTGCGATTCAAAATTTGGCCAAGATTTAATTTATCCATTCCTTTGTTTGCAAATCTTACTTTAATGAAAGATCTTACCGCTTGAGAGAAACGAAAAGTAGAAATGTCCAAGATGACACCTTGTAGTCTGTATTCTGGGGAATATTTATCGGTAATTGTGAGGTCCTTAGACTTAGTATATTCGTAGATGTTGTGTAATTCCGTAAAGGAACTGAGTACAGTTTGGTACGAATGTGGTGTAGACCTAGCGACTCATTCAAAAATAGAACCAAGTAATCGAAGGAAATACTATGTATCTCAGGCTTATCATATTTACGGATGCAATGACTTCGACGCCTTCTTTGTTGTCTATTGAATAAGCTAATCACATTTACCGATTGACATCCGGGACTTGTTAGGTTCCCTACGCTACTGATATTATCATTGCATCCATAGGGCGCTGCAGTGTTGAGATTCTTAATCCAGTCTTCCTCTCTGTTGCGACGGAAAGGAGTGCTCAAATTGGGATTATTTGTTGGGTGATATATTTTCTCTAGTATTCTGACTCTCATAGATAAAACAGAATGATCCGGCTGATTAAAATGTTGATAAAGGAGTTGATTACCTTTATTATTGATTTTGACCGATGTCCTGATATTCTGGTACGGAGCTGACCTTTGGTTTCACCCACATAAATCAATCCACAAAGTGAACACCCTATCCCGTAGACAACATTGGACGTCTTACAGTTGAGGTTATCAAAACTATTAAATGAATGTTTTGTAAGGTTACTTGTAAATGAAGTGTCTGTTATGAGGATGTTACAAGTTTTGCAGTTCTTGGTGCCACACTTAGAAATTAAGAAATCGCTTGGTGAAAATTATGCTCTTTTAGTATATCGATGACTTCAATCTTACATGGTTTGATTGTAAAACAAAGGAGGGGATCTCCAACAACACCAGGTTGTAGCACCCACAGCAAAACCCCAAAACACTCAATGCAAAAACACAAAGCAGACAATCACGGAAAGAGACGCAGAAGGGACAAGGAACGTCAACGCACAACACAGAAACATCAAACACAAAGGACTGCACATAAACCAACGAGACCAATGGGCAACCGGTGCCGACTTAGGACGGCCATCTGCCACGGAAATAGCAGAAGGTGTGGTTATCCTGGATTACGTGCGCACAACCCTCTGCATATTTATACCATAACTGATGATTACTACTAACAACGAACGTTTGATCTTTTATATCGTGTAAATGAACTCTGGTGACACCTAAGTTACCTGTTGCGTATGTACCCATTGACGCAACAGGTTGACCTTTTTATTGTGCGCGACGTCCCACCCACTTTGTAGGTCTTTTGAGTATTATCCATTAAGAAAAAAAATCTGCCCGACAAGTGCCCTCGGGGACAAATTGTCCACTAGCAGTGACACATGGACAGTGGTAAAAATGACAAATATGGATAATGACCATATCCCAATACATAGTACAAAATCGATTATTCAGAAAATCATAATAGATCGAAGGCATACAAAATTAGGATAAAACAAGAACCAAAGCAAACAAAGAAAAACCTCCACCATATGAGAAGAAGCGAACTCCCAACATGGGAGTGAGATCAGGTGCCCAGGAAGAGTCAGCATTTTATAATTTTATATAAAATATCCCAGTCATCTTGCTACGTCTTTCGGTATATTTAGGACATAATTTTCACACATATTTTGGCCATATCACATTGTTTCTATTGAGGATCAATACCTGAAACGTGCATGTCTGGTCCATGCTGTAAATTTATCTGCTCTAAATGATCCTAATGAATTTGAAGACGTTAAACATTTGTACCACTTGGTGAGTGTCACTGCTGGTGGACAAGGAGTCCCCGAAGGCACATGTAGCCAAGTTCGATCATTTTCGGTTGGTCGTTTCTTCAAACGCATTTGAAAATTTCTGTTTACAAAATTTCTCAAATTTCTAAAACCTGGGTCCTGTAGAATCATATCCCAGCCATCTTGCAACGTCTTTCGGTATATTTGGGACATAATTTTCACAGATTTTTGGCCATATTACATTGTTTCGATTGAGGATCACCGACGAGGGTTAAATACCCGAAACGTCCATCCTGTAAATTTATCTGCTTTAACATGATGCTAATGAATTTGAAGACGTTAAACATTTAGTTTCGTCTACAAATACTTATATCAAAAGCAGTGAAAGTGTCCCCAACATTTTGAGCAAACATTATAGTGAAATTTCTTCATTCGACATTCCTATTTCTAAATTGGATCTTCCCACAATATACTGCATACCAAAACTGCACAAGTCTCCTTACAAATTTCGAATTTCTAGAAATCTGACGTCAGCACTTACGGCGATAAAGGAACACGTAGCAAAATATTGTGAAATTGTTCTAACCAGGAATGATGTAATTTTATTTTGGTCTATTAAAAAATCAGGGGATGTAATTGACAAAATAAAATCTAGAAATTTTCAAGCCAATACGATTTCTTCATACGACTTTTCAAATATGTACACCACGCTTCCTCACAACGAAATTAATGATCAATTGTCAAAACTAATGAAATTGTGCTTTCATCAAGAGGGGAAAACTTATATTTGTACATCTGAATCTAAGGGTTCTTACCCCCTACAGAACACAAATCATACAAATCATGGACATGTGGTGACCTGTGTATTGCCTTGTCCTTCCTCTTGGACAAAATTTATGTAAGAGTTGGTGAGAATCTCTACAAGCAGGTTGTAGGGATCCCTATGGGTACCAATTGTGCGCCTCTTGTTGCAGATTTATTTTATACACGTATGAAAAGGAATTTATCCAAAATCTTCAAAAGCAAAGAAAACATGATGATGTGAAATGTTTCATTGGTACTTCTAGGTACCTGGATGATAGTCTTACCATCGACAATCCTGTTTTTGAAAAGTATGAAAATGTTATTTATCCTCAAGAATTGACTCTAAACAAGGCAAACGTTACAAACACAGAAACACCGGGGGGGGGGGGGGGGTTTACCTAAATATCAAAATTGTTAATGGAGAGATTCATACAAGTGTGTATAACAAAATTGATGATTTTGGATTCAACACAGTCAATTTTCCCTGGATTGACTGTGATGTTCCTAGACTACAGTCATACGGTATCTACATTTCACAGCTCATCCGGTATGCTAGAGCATGTACTGATGTTTTGGATTTTCAAAGTAGAAATTTACAAATTACGAAGAAAATTTTAGGTCAAGATTTTCGCTTTCACAAACTAGTAAAGACATTCTGGAAATTTTACAAAAATTATTGTCAGCTTCTTTTGAAATTCAGACCAATACAAGCAACAGAGTATGTAACTTTGGGTATTTCTCGAACTGGTGACATAATTAACAAAATAAGAAGGATCAAAGATAGACAACATAACTATCGAAAATGCGTCAGAATCATCAAACGCCTTTTATACCATGGATATGATCCTAATGTTACCAGACGGACACTAGGCTTGGTACTTGATCAATCTACAGTCTTGAATTAGCGCATTCTTCAAACTTTCACTTTGACTGACTGTGAAGATGGGACTCCATGACGGGCCCTGTCCAAACCTCTTTAGAGAAGACCGGACCCCGACCACCTGTCCTCTCTGAATAACATTCGGACTCCTCGGATGACAACATACATGAGCTTGCGGCGGCAGAGCACGGACTGTATTACGTATGCCCTCTTTTGATATCCTTTTACATATTCATCTGTGTTGCTTGGGCCCCTGCGTTTTGCAGTCATGTGCGTGGCCATCTGACAATGAGGAGGTTGTTTTACACCACAATTGTACGTTCTTCGAGACCTCTGGGTAATCGGAAAAGTGGGAGGGTTGTGCGCACGTACACACCGTCTGCTTTTTCCGTGGCAGATGACCGTCCGAAGTCGGCACCGGTTGCCCATTGGTCTCGTTGATTTATGTGTAGTCCTTTGTGTTTGATGTTTCTGTGTTGTGTGTTGATGTTCCTTGTCCTTTTTGCGTCTCTTCCTGTGCTTGTCTGCTCTGTGTTTTTGCATTGGGTGTTTTGCTGTGGGTGTTGCAGCCTGGTGTTGTTGGAGATCCCCTCCTTTGTTTTACATGGGTGTGTTTTGCTTTGGGTGTTGCAACAGAGAACTGTTGGAGATCACTAGTTTCCTTTATCTCTATAATACGGAAATGTTCCAACTCTTTACCTTCTTGAAGAAAATATTAAACCAATTCTAATACACCAGACACGTGTTTCGTATAATAAAATCCTCATCAGTGATGCTTCCAGCCAAAGTGATTTTCAGACACAGCAAAAAATTTCAGAAGCGCCCTCTGGTTTTTATTTTTTAATTCAAATTTGTAAAATTTCTTCGCAGAGAGTGCGCGGCTCCAATTTTTCTGTAGGGTCGATTCAGTTACATATCCAAATAAAATTTATTTTCAAAATAGTAGTGGAGGGTGCTAAGGTGTTACCCCACTTTAAATTCGATGTTATTTTGGGATGAAATGGCAAAATTCCGAAATAGCAAAATAATATATATGATGTCAAATAAGATACAGGCCAAAAGAAATCTTCTTTCTTGCGACAGAGCTGGAAAGAAGCAATTAATACACACCAAACATCAAGCAAAGGGGAGCGAAATTAACTGCCCCTATATGACCAGAAAAAAAAAACACAAAGCCATACGAATTTATCTTGTATTACATGATAGAGAACAGAAAAGCAGCTGAATTGAGAAAATAACACTAGCATGCGTTGTATTTTCCTTATATTACGATCTCTTGCTTCTATTTTTTTTTAGAAAAGCATACATGGATGTAACATCTTATTTAACGCAGCTCGCGGGGAAGCTTTCATCACAATCAAAGGTGTACGCAGGTTTCACCCTCGAATTTTTTATGTGCACATCTACGCTATGACGTCATAAACCTAACTTGATCGTAACGTCACGTTACGTTGCGCGACATATATCGTTAGGGCGCAAATAATGGCTTTTTTTAAAAATACTTATATTTTCTAGTAAGCGTAGCGAGCCGAAATTTTTAAACATAAACTTTACATTGTGTCTAAATTCAGTCAATGTATTTAGACACGCTTGCACTGAGAACCGGAAACTTTGAGGGATGTTTGGTTATATTTTGACTATTTCTAGGGAATGATATATGAATGAAATTTTTTCTTCAAATATTACGTTGGAAATTAATGTTCTGTCATCCATCCTCCTCCGTCCTTATCTAATTTCTTTATTGCACCATATAGACGGACGGAGAAGGCTTTACTTTTTTTATTATTTTTATTCACCACAACTTGTATGCTGACATAAAAATGCACATATCTTCTATAGATAATAATAACATAATATTGCATATACATGTAAGACATTGCATGAAATATACAAGGTTAAACGGTATTGTATATAATTTGGTTTCATCTCAGGATTATACAAGAGTATAATTATCCTTAATATTTCTATCGTGATAAAAAATTATTGAAATTCAAAAGCTGTCGTGATTAGTTTTCAAAAATCAAATTTAAACTTTCCCATCTGCTCTTAATTCGTTTACTCTTTTGTTCTGACATAAGGTACAATGAATATAATTCCAAATTTCTATAGGATCTGGTGAAGGCTTTACTTTTGATCAGTCTTTTTCTCGCTCTCCTTCTTGCTTGTTTCTCAGTGTGCACAATCGGGGAGGGGGGGGGGTTGTCCGACAGAAAAGGAGGAGGGACTGTCTTATAAAATAAAATTAATCTTCTCAATACTTTTTAAATTATATGCAAAGCGGTGATTTACTTTAAGAATTTAGGAATACATAGTGTCTGAAAGTTCGATTATGACGTAAGACAAAGATTTATATATACATGTATATATATAAAAGCACAAAAAAGGTACAAGCGACCACGACACTTAACGTGTTTAAACCCAGCGGAAGGGACAGCACATCCCTTGAGCCCTCTGGATACACGAATATGTACTTGTATCCAGACGGAACAAGGGACAGTACGTCCCTCATTCCGTTCGGACACAAAGTACATAAAAAAAAACATACACACACTCTCATGCTAGTCAGAACCTGTACTATACTGAAGCTCGAAAGGCTATAACTAGTAGCCAGGTGGGTAATATTCTCAATTCATGAACCAAAGCAGACCCCGCGAGGGGCGAGACCAGGTGCCTAGGTAGAGTCAGCGTCTGTATATATCAGAAAGCAGAGCGAACCGGAATTGTTTTGTAAGGGTACGACCAATTTGATCCTGAGGGGGGAGGGGGAGGGGCTGGCAAAATTTTTCGGGTCAGATTATTTATTTTCAACGCAGGGCCGGCCGGAATATTTATTTTCCAGTAACTAAAGATCAGAATATTTATTTTTAACCTGTAACAATCCTGACAAGCCAAAAAAAAAAAAGGTCATACTTAGGAGTCAAGGTCAGTGTTAAAAATTTGCCAAAGAGACCACATATGTGCAAGTTGTTTGTTTGTTTGGATTTTCATTTTATTTATTTATTCATTTATTTATTTATTTTTTTTTTGTTATCGGAAAAAAAGATACCGCACTGCCTTCTTGAGGAATTCCTGAACTCGGAGAAATGGAAATTTCATTTTAATAATATATATAACGACAATCGAGGCGGCTGAACGTAATGATAGAAAACGAGCATGAAATGAAAATCACAATGTATATCTTACATGGACCGGCCCTCCCCAACCCTTTTCCGATAATATAAAGTATATGTACATATAAACAAGAGGGAATTTTTTGTATACCCCGCCAAAAGATATCGGATTAAATAGTAATGAGCATGTCCGTCCGTCTGTTCCGTAAAATGTTTTCAAATATTTGAAGAAAAAAATGTCATGTACATGTGTACGGAGAATTTTATTTTTACATTAAGATATAAGGTCTAGTTCGAATACAGCCCATGTAATTGTTGATTAACTATCTTTAAAAAAAAGGGTTTCTGGATGTTTTAAAGAAGACCGTTACAGAGAATCAAATATTCCGCATACTCCTTGACGTCATGTTGACATATACGATCTGAACACGCTGTGACTTTGACGTTGCGAGTAAAATTGACGCCGAAGCCACGCAAAACAAATTTTCAATCTTAAATTGCAAAAAATCTGCCGAGAAGACCTATCCATGTTTTTATATATTCGAATTCAGCTCATTCTCTACTTTTACGTGTAAGAAGGGCTTTAAGGACCTCCACAACTTAATGAAGAAAATGATAATGAAGCAAGCCGTGTTTTGCCTTTTGAATGAGTGCGGATTTTTGAATAATAAGTTGCAAAATGGCGATAAAAATTGCAAATTTCCCCTTAGAGACACAATAATCCGTAGAAATACAATACTCAACATGGCAACAATATTTTTGATCTCCCTTTTCACCCTTTTTGGTCAATTTTCTAGATTAAAATTATTTTAGTTCAGAAAATGCATATTTTCGAATTAGAACGTCAATGCCGTCTTTGAGGCTTAAAATCTCGAAAAACTTCGTGAAATAGTTACATGAAAATTATATCAAAGATTGATCAAATCTTATATTTCATGTAGACAAATTTTCAGGCTATGTCTTCTCGCAAAATTTTCCGTGCCGTAACGCCGCGATGTACCTTAAGGGGTATGGACAAAAGTTTATCGGCCATATTGGATTTGACGTAAAGCATACTTGAAAATCTGTCGTTCTGCAGAATTAAGACTCCAATCTTAACCATTTTAATACTAACTTTTCTTTACCTCAACATCGTCATTTTCCTATCATTTTTAACAAAAACTGCATCAATATTTTTACATGACAACCATTTGAACTTAGTGCACCGAACTGCGCAGCTACAGGTTTGCAGGATTCATGATTAATACTATAACCTACCTTAAACGTTACTATCATCAAATGTCTACAAACATTTGTCCTCCAATTTTGATCATACTTTCTCAAAATACCGGGTATCTTCATTTTACACGCAAGGGGCTAGTAGCCATATCAACATAGAAATGAATCCAGGGGTGGATCCCTGGAATGTTGCACATTTGTAATTTGTCAACTATAATTCACATGACTATCCCACTTTTCTAATATATATCATGTAAATAATTAATAATTGAATCGCAAACAGTCGAAATTCTAGTGAATTACCCCAGGAACTTTAAAATCGTTTATTTTTTCTACCTATGTTGGGGCGGATCGGCACGTGAAAATGGCTACCTGTAAAAACTCGTGTTCGAAAAGACACCGTGTTGTATTGACAAGAGATTTATATGATAATGAGATCTTGTACTCAAAATCGAAGGACAAATGGTTGTAGATTTAGTATCAATGTAATGTTTAAGGTAAGTTATAGTATTATTCATAAATTCTTCTGAGGTGCAGCTGTGCAGTTCGGTGCATGAATTTAAAAAGTGTCTAATGTTAAAATCTTAATGTAATTTTCCGTAGAAAATATGGGAAAATGTAGCTAATGGGGTTGAGAATACTTGGGATTAAAATAGTTGAAGTTGGAGCCATGACTCGGTGTAAGGAAAGATTTTCAATAACACACTACATAAAATCCAATATGGCGAATAACGGTTTGTCCATACCCCTTAAGTTATAACATCGATCTACTCATTTACGTCTAATACGGGAAGATCGCCTTGGTAAGCGACATGTGCACTACTAAGAATTTCAGTCGCATACGCATTACCCTAACGATTTTTCGGCCCGTGATGTAAACCAAACGTTAATTTTTATAAATCTGAGACTATTGCTTACCTAGCGATAACATAAACCGTCTAAACCTACTTGTAATTTAAATACAACCTGATGGAGTAGATAACGGTATATTCTAGCTTAGTAAATACTTTTCACCCGTTATATTGTACTTTAAAAGGGAGAAAATTATCAATTTCTGTGACAATAACTACGAATCTTAATATGCAAATCATCATTTCGAGTACTTTTCTGTCCGAGAATATGTTCGTGACAAGATTCATGATATTATATATATATAACCGTTTTACTTATATCAAAGCTTCGTTTACATCGAACGTAATTTGTCCCATGCAGAGTCACACAAATAAATTTCAAAACATAGAGCATTGGGTAACCGTAAGTGGAAGTGTTGTGCGCACGTTATCCGGATAACCCCATCATTTAAATGCTACTTGCGTGGCAGATGGTCGTCCTAATTCGGCACTGATTGTCATTGGTTTCATTTGTTTATGTGTAGTCTTTTGTGTTTAATGCTTCTATATCGTATTCTCTTTTGCGTTTCTTGCTATGCTTGTCATTTGTCGGACAGTGTTTTCGCTTTGAGTGTTTTGGTGCTTTGCTGTGGGTACTGCAACCGAGTCTGATTGGAGATCCCCTCCTTCCTTTGATGTCATTATTCCAAATCAGATAAACATCTTGCTAAGATTCATCCATGTTTCATGTCTCTAGCGAGAGGAGAATTTTCAAGATGAATTGGAAATAGCTTACGGTCGCATTATCATAGTTTGGGTTATTGTGCAGTGATTTCATGAGATATTTCAATGCCAGTGTTTCTTTGCTAGGACACAGTCTGCAAGCATGTATCAACAGGTTCAAAGATGTTTTCATATAGAAAGGTGGCAAGTTCTCTATTTCTTGTCCAAGTGAATGTAACGTGCTTGCTAAGCCATGTAAATTTTGTTCTTCCTTCTGACAAAGGCACTTCAAATAAAGGGCATACACAGTTGGGTGAATGCGGATTCCCGCTATATCCTCGGTGAACTGTGGATAAACATGAAGTAACTCCAGCTGTATGATACGTGGTAACCCAAACAACTCCGCCGTCATGAAAATGACGTCCAAGCAGATCCTTTCTTTTGCCGTTGATGTCAGATGTAATATTCCAGTTGTCAATGAAGATGACGTTTTGAGGTAAAGTACCTCTTCCGACTTGGAGCTTATAGTCCCTACCGTCTCTTTCACGGAATCTTCCAGCATCGTTGTGTCATCCTCCTCTTGGATACGATGAATAATATCATTCATTTGTTTGAATAGTAACTTCATGTAGTTTCCTCTTTCATCGATCGTTTGTTGCATTTCTGCTCTTAACACATCTTGACATATCTGAATGCACTTCTGGATTTCTCCTTTGCGAAACAAAACTGTAGCATATCTGAGAGGGGTGCACGCACAATCTGCACCAACTGATTCCTCTAAAATGGCATTATACCTTCTTTCATCAGGTAGTGGGTCACCATCCTGTATCCTCTCCACTGCCATCCTTTCATTCTTAGAGACCATTAATAAACCAAGACAGCTCTTTGACAATTGAATGAAAGGTTCATAGAGGTTTTCATCAACTGAAAGGTCGTCTAGTATCTTTTGAAATCTATTTACAGAAGCATCAGGTTCAAAATGAATATAGTTATTCCAGACCATGTCCTGGCTTCCAGTGAAGTAAAATCTTTCGTACAAGGCTAGAGCCACCTCAGCCCTGGCAGTTAGTATGGATCGGAGCTCAAGTTTACGAAGGATATCTGGAATCCCGTTGCTGAACCTAAACACCAAAGCGAAGGACTTGAAATCAAATGCCTGAAGAACATTGGAGCTGAATTCGTCAATGGTATCAATTATGTCATGTACCACACCATCAGTGAATCTTGAGTTCACCATGTTTCGTTGCCTAATGAAGTAATTAGGTATTCTCTTTTCAACAATGAAAGACTGCAACTTCAGAAGGCATTTTCCAAATATCTGCAAGAACTTCGACATGTCTTTACCGTTGGCTAGGTCGCTATCTTCTTCTGAACACCAAAATACGATAGTTTTCATGTGATATGACGATAGAGTGTCATTTGTGCGTCTGTATAAGGAATCTTTCAAGAAGATTTTCAGGAATGCATAGCATAATATCTGGAGTTGGCTGAAATTTGAGACAAGTTCTTTTTCTGCTATATTGAACGAGATCCTCCATTGAAGCTGTTTATCTGGAGAATCGAAATGGCCGACTGGTGCGAGCATACAACCCTTTGAAGCAATAGATTCAATTACTTTCCGTGGGGGCCACTGCGTATCTCGATGTCGTGTTATCCATTCACAGGCATCTTGAGGCCATGAGCTCAGACGTGCACAGAAAACAGAGTCCGTTTCTACTGTCATATCTTTTTCTGTCCTACTTGGATCTCTGTTGCTTAGTTTTGATATAAAGTCTACTACGTCCCTCGACTCTACGGAGCAATGTTGTAATGCAGGTCCATGAGGCAATTCAGAAACGTCCTTAAAACTTCTCTTTAGTCCATGGGCATTCTCGCCGAAAAGATCTGTGAATTTCTGTTTTATCAGAGCTTCTACATTTGGTAACCAGTTCTGGAGATAGTATAAACCATCCCTTTCGACGAAAGATTCCTTGAAGTCAGCGCAGGCCATCTTTACAGAGAGTAAACAGTACCCTGGGAAAGCTTCGTCTGGAATCATACTTACTTTAATTTTCTCTGATGATTTCAGCCACTTCACCTTTTCTTGTCCATTGTTCGGAACAATTTCTGTTGACCTCATAATCTTCACAGAATCAAAGTCACTTTTCTCTCCACTGAAATTCCCACTTCCTGTCATACCTTCAGATGCGCTTCCGCTACATAGATTCCCATCGATTCCGGGGTCAAATTGCAGAAATGTGTCGTCCAGAAAATTTATCCAGTTCCATCGTGATCTCCGGAGAATGATTTCGTTTTCCGAGTACCCCACAGATCGTAGTAACTGGGCGATATAAAGGCTCTTTTCTTCCTCCATCTTAGCGTTGATAATCACTGTGCAAAGGTTTTTGTCTTGTGAGAAATTGCTTAATCAAGTCGATGTTGTAGTAATCCATTTTTTTCGTGAGCCTTATACACTCTGAATCTAATTATATTAGGAAATCCCCATTGATACCTGAATCGATACATTTGTATGCACTTTCGGTTTGTCTGCATTCATGTTTTTCATTAGTACCTTCAAATGAAAACAAATACATGCTTCCCTTTAGGATTAAAATGGGACTTCAAATCAAATTCGTTTCCGGTTCGTTAACCCTTTTTTAGTTTTTATTGGGTGCGTCAGCTGTTGTATTATATTGTAAAATATCTTCCAGTTACGATGAACAAAACGAAGAGTTAAAGGTACAAAGTGCAAAAATGCTCTTATATCGAGGAAATATATTTTAAGTTTTGCTAGCAGATACCTGTACAAGTATTAAACAAAAATGTCTACTTTCAGGTTGAAACGAAATTTTTTTTTTTGGGGGGGGGGCTCCCCCTTTAACTTTTTACCCTTTTATTATTTTGTTTTGGGTGGACTTCGTTGGCAGAGGATACGTACGAACTCCGTAAAGCTTAACGTGTATAGTTTATTCCATAAAGTGAAAAAACTCAACATTTGGCAACATCGTCACCCGAAGGGTTGAAAGTGGCTAATTCAATAGAGGGCATTTTAAAGTACTTGCTTCCTGTATGGTTTCCTGAAATTCTATGCAGAGGTTGAAGAGGAGATTTCGAAAATGACCTAGCCAATCAGAGCCCTTGGTGGCCAAATTTGTTGACAGATCGGAATGAAAAACACAAACTTGTAAGAGGACTTTGCGTACTTGCTCCTTGTAAAGTTTCGTAAAATTCTGTGTTGCAGTTTCAGAGATGTCGAAAATGTTAAAAGTTTATGATGGACGGTGCACTTTGACAATCATACATTTGATCGATGCTCAGGTGAGCTAAACACTGTAGAGACCAATGACCAGCAAGTTCTGGTGACCTTATTTCATCTTATTTCTTAAAAGATTAACAGATCGAGAGGAAATTTAGAGCCTCTTTTGACAGTATATTGGAAAATATCAGCTCAATATACAGGCTTTCTACTTTACCTTGATGAAAAAGTAGGAAAAAAGTAGGAGTAGTCAATGAAAAAAAGTAGGAGAAAAATAGGAAAAAGTAGGAATTAATAGGGGAAAAGTAGGAAATTTCACATCACTTTCAGCAACAATTTTCAGTAAGTGTGACACACAAATCACAGTTAGCAATGATTGTAGACTGGTAATGTTGATCTTTGAGGAAATCACAGAGAAAAATAAGGACAGATTGATTTTTCATGTAAAATATACATAATGGGCGAGCGAAGCGAGTCCGAAATTTTTTAAAAACTTTGAATCGATGTCGATGACAAGTTAGACAAGAGAAGCAAGTAATTTTTTACTTTTGAGATGAAAAAGAAGGAATAGTAGGAGGTTTTGAAGAAAAAGTAGGAAAAAATAGGATCAAAATAAAAAAGTAGGAAATAGTAGGAAAAAGTAGGAACAGTAGAAAGCCTGAATATATCCATCCTTAGCACAAAAGTCTGAGCAGCATGTCTTGATGAATCTAGATCAAACTGGAATTTCAAGCCTGAACAAAGAAGACCAATAGGAAAATTTGAGTTTCCTGAGTAAAATGGGCCCTTAAAAGATGTATTTGTGTCAGGCTCTTTGTTCGCTTCATGTAGACATTGTATCAACGTTTTAAGTAACAAGCATTGCCCTCAAAAACGAAATTATATCCTGCAACACGTTGAACAGTGTTGTTCAATACTTTGTTCCACTTTCCCTTGGCACTACAAAACACGAAATGGAGGTCAAGTATTTATACAGAAACACATTTTATCTCGGCTTGAGTTTAGTGCAGCACGAAATTTATACAAATACACCAAGCTGGACATTTGTAGAGGTCCCCTAGCGGGTATGGTAAATCTGGGAGTTAAGTATCATTACGGAGTATCACGTGCCAGTTTTGACGGATTCCGAAATCAAGCAGCCCACGTTTGGTCATGGGCAATCTTTGTGTGAAGTTTAATGAAGATCAATATAATAAAGTTTTACCATTTTACGGACATGCAGAGTATGACCTTGACCTTCTCAAATCCCAAAATCAATAGGAACCTCCTTCAATAACAGACTCCCTCATGTGAAAATTCATCTTATAACAAGAAATACTCAAGTCTCTAAAGTACTGTTTACTATGTTATAGACAAAGTTTTACCTTGAAATTAACTTCCTTCGGATTAGGTGATAAGTAATCTGTTTGAAGTATCATTACTGTAGGTAAAGAATTAATTGGAATCCTGCTTTGAATGTAGGCAATCTATCAAGATAGCCTTGACTTTTATCTCTAACAAAGACGAATTCTTTTTAATATTTGACCCCCAAAAAATCACTAATTACCTTTGTCAAGTGAAAAGTTTCCAGGTTGACAAGTTCTTTAGTTTTGGAAAAGTACAGAAGGACAGAATGAGAGAAAGTAAACATGTAATGCATGGGAACCATTAAATTGCTTGAGAACAATGGGAAAGACAAAAATCAAAACAATTCCAAATTTCCATTGTTAGATAAACAGACAACAGGAAACAAAGTTTGCGATAAGAATGTTAACTTTACTGTGTAACATGAGTCCAGCAATGTGATAAAATGCTATAACAATTCTACAATCTATACAAAACATAATCTACTATGTAATGTTGATATCAATGTTGAAAATGGGCAACACTGTATTTCATTTTGTAGCAGTTATCAATATTTCACTTTGAGGAAAATATACATAAAAATCATAAATTTGAACATGTCACTTTTGATGCACATTATATATACACAAGATTTCCTACCTATTCTTCATATGAACACGTCTTATTCTAATTCTTTTGATTAAAAATTCAATTTCTTGAAATTTATTTTGAAAAGATCAGAACTCAATATGAATATTGAATTTTTTTCATTAATTTCATCTTCTAAAGTTGTTCGTGACATAAAATTCTATTCTACAGCTATTTCCTATATCCATACAGTCTGAAGTTTGAAATTAATAAAAGATTATGCTTATGACCCCCATAATTTGTATTGACATATATATACACTAGGTTCTCAGGTATAAACTGTCATAAATATATACTAAATTTCCTAATTATTTAACACATATTATAAATATTATAGAACACTACATTATGACAAATATATGATGACAACAAATATATTCATGTAATATATTACTCAAATGAACTGCCATATCAACAGCTTATAAAAAGTATTAAAAGGGAATGAGCGAAAAAATATATTTTCAAATTTTCCTTCATAGCAAATCATGTGTAAGCAAATCAAAGTCTGCAGCTCATTAGCATATGAAAGTAAAACATCAACATTTTAAAAATGTATGTCAAAATGGTGGCTCCTACAGTTACAATTCACTTTATTAAAAAAAATACAATATACATCAACAAACTTACATATGTGCAGTATTATATTATGACAATGTCAAAATATCTATTGCACCTTTCCTTGGAATGCAAATCATCGAAATGAACATCATGAATATAATTTCTGATCAGATGCAGTGAGCATTCCATTGTTTTCATTGTGAAAATGAACCTAGTTTTTCATTCTGATAAAGTTTTGAAATAATGTTAAATTTCACTTGGTGTTCATTCCAAAGTTTAAATAACATCCATTAAAGAACATACTTGTGATCAATATATATTGCTTATTTCGGAGAAAGCCTTTACATGTACTTTTGTAAATAGAGATTGTATTATAATAGCAATAATAATGTTTGGTTTTTGTTAATGTTGAATTTTTGGTCAATTTTTTTTCCCGGCCCAATAAAGCTAAGAAAACCAATATAAACATAGAATCGGAGGTAAATATTTGCCTTAATTCAATTTCGGTACGTGGTTATAATTGTTCACATAAAATAATGGTAACACTTCATCATTAGAATAGAAAATGTGTGAAACAAAATGAAAATTCTATTTCTTATATAAGTAGCAAAAAAATAGTATAACTACAAGAAACGCATGCCAAACACAAACATGAGATTGTAAATATTTGACCTTCAACATGTTTCTGCATATATAATTTTTTACTTTTTTTCCCGAATATATCAATTTAAGTCAGCCTCATTTCTAACTGATGTGGAGACACAAGAATGACTTCAATGGTAAATATATACAATAATATCAGTGTAGACGCTAGCACAAAATTTTTCACAGAATCAAAGTGACTATTTGACTACTTCACACAAAGTCTGAAAACTTTATATGAGATGAATTATTCAGTACATATCCTTGATCCTGACAGTATCCTATTTGTAAAAGTGAAAGACCATCGAAGCATTTTCAAGTATGGTTTACAGAAGAAGAAACTCTCCATTGGTCCATGTCACTGGTTTCGTAATATTTTATTTGCACGTTTGTTTGCAGTCTCTACTCTGTCATTCAGACTAACACCCTACACAACATAAAAAAGAGGAAAACTCAAAAGGTGCTGACAATAACAAAGATGGAACAGAAAATATCAGCATGAAAAAATGTTATAATGCAATGAAGCAAGTAAATAATATGTGTGTATATGATATATAACTTCTGAGGTACAATGATTTTGTTCTGCTGCGAATATAAATGCTGATTTATTCAATTAGGCATGCATTATACTGCAAATAAAGGAATTTCACAAAGCATCATATTATTTTTCAATTTCATATTCTTTAGTGCAGAACTGACATTTTGAGGGGTCAGTTAGTGAAATGTTTATTTGTACAGCTCTAAGAAAGTACGAGATTCTTTGATTTGAAAATGTTACTTTTCAATATTGAAGATATGGAAATATTTTATCCAATACTTAAAATACATAACCCAAGATATGGTGAAAAATAAATGTATGAAGCTTTTTAAAAAATTACAATATTCACAGTATCTAACAACAAAAAATTGCTAAATGAAACTGAAAACAAAATAAACAAGACAGGGTTTTTTCTCCATCTGAAAGAAAACTAAGAGTAAAAGCATGCAAGTTCCACATAATGCCTGCAGTACAACATTTATGTTGCTAGGAAGCACAAACTGAAAATAAAACTTTGTTTCTTCAAATCAGTAAAGTCCCCTACAGGCAATAAAATGACTGTTTGTTATCAGGGGCATAAATCCTTCAAAAATAGAGCAACCTGACAAAGCTCAGACTAGCTCTGTAACTATACAAGATTTCAATCTCTCAATTCATTGCAGAAAAAAGTCCAGAAAATTGAGCTTATTAAGGGGCATAACTTCTAAAATAACTTGGTCAACCATTACCAAATTTACTCAGTACTCTGTAGTTATCCAAGACCAAGTAATATATAAAATTTCATCCACTAAAGGCAGAAGTCTTAAACCTTATTTTTGCAAGTCATCAAGAAAGGTAATCCCTCCAAAAACAGGTCAAGCTTGACCAAAGTTGAACTTACTCTGAAACTGTCCAAAACTTAAGTTATGTATAAAATTTCATCTCAACATCTCTATCTGTTGCAGGAAAAAGTTTAGAAATGCGTACTGACATACAGACTGACTAACAAACAGAACAAGAGGCCTTGCCAGTAAGGGACTTGGGAGTACATTAAAGCATCTACAAAAATGTATCTAGGATGATGATCTACATAGAACAGCATAACATCTTATTACTACAGAGAAAGATGTACTATATCTAGCTACCTGATACCAGCTATATCCTTCATTCAAGAGACAGGGGGCTGGGACCTAATGTCTGCTGAATGCTGGAGTATATACACTGTCAGAAACCAACCTTCAGTATGTATCATTTTCATTTTCTAAACCAAAATTTAAATGATCATTTCTTCTTTCTCATGTACAGCTATTTCATTATTCAATAATCAACCATAGACATTAATTGGTATGTTAAACAGGTTTAAGGACACATATATCTCATTTTGAAATCGTGAGAGTCATTAAAGATTTAATGAAAAAATATAGATATAAATAACACTGCAATGTGGTAAGTCCAGCAGAATAGTGATGGAACCTTACATGTCTGCCATGCTTTATCACTATTTGAGGTTTGATTATGAACACGCTATTTCAAAAGGAAACTAAAGATGGAAGCCAAAAGAATATTGATTAAGCATTAATAAGCTACAGAAGTATAAGAAATGACGTAGAATAAGTAAGTCTTGTCTATGCATGATGGAATGATGGTCAGTAAATATCAGTCCACTGTAAAGTTAGTTTTCTTTGAGAATCTTTCTGGCTCGTTCATTGGCTCCAAATATTCTCGATTCATTGGACTGAGCCTGTAAGATATATAATAAACATCAATTATTCTTAAAACGTATAATTCATGAAAAGTTTATTATTTGGAAATGAAAAGTTAGTAATGAAATTTTAAACTGCAATCAATTCAATAATGGCATTTACATCTAATACATACTGAAAAAGAAGTCAAGGAAGTAATAACCCATCCACTACTGACCAAATCACTACGGAAATACTATCATAGAGAAAATGTAAATCGTCCATATAGGACAAAACTTTGTTGTTACATGTTGTAATATTTTTAAAGGTTTTACGAAAATTTCACTCACTAAATTGTAAAGTAAGTAATCATTCAAAACTTATATTTTACATTTGTATGCAATATTTTTATCCTAGAAGAAAACTAGCCACTTGGTCATCAAATTTTCATTGAGAACATTATCTCATCTCATATGAATCACATAAATCAAATTATAGGTGATTAAAAACTAGGGTTTTTTTTTTTTTTGTCTTGAGATTATAAACTTGAAAAATAATTTCTAAAAACCAGAAACCTTCTACTTAAGGCTTAGACAATCATATCGGTATATCCTGTTTTCTATTTTCATACATTACAAAAATATTTCTAAAAGCCCTAAGAATTGATATTTGATTGGTCTGAATCAGAAGACATAGTTTTTTCCCAGTCATAACCAAGTACGAGTACTGCTCGACATAACTATGAATTTATTTCACAAATTTGAAACTAATCCATGCATAACAACATAAACTAGCTTTGATAAATCATAAACTTGAGGGCCTGACCATTTAAGAGCTTTGTACATTAGTGTTTGTTAACATTTATTGTTATTTTGACCTGTTCCTGAAATAAAATACTATCAAGAATGTAATAAAACGGAGTAATTTCCAATCTGGAATTAAGATCATTCAAGTCTGATATGGTCAGAACAATGTTTCGTAATACCAATATTCAATTGATTTTTAGACTTTTTTTCTTGCAAATGATGTTACACTCAGCTCATGTCATTTACTATCTCCTCACTGTGACAGAAAACACCCTCCTTATTTTCACTTAATCCAGAAAAAAAACACAGGTCTTGATGATACATGTATATAATTTGTTTTATCATTCATTTTAGTCCATAAAACTCTTTTCTGTTGCAACAAAAAATCATGCTGTTTTGGCTACACCATAAAAATTTGAGATTTTCCTGTTAATTTTGTTATGTCACACATAATCATGTCACACTTAGGACCTAATAATGTCACAATTCAATACCGTTTGTCTGGGAAATTATATGGTGAAAGTGTAAGATTAATAAATTATGAGAATTTCCATAAACAAGCAGATTTCAGTGATATAACCCGACAACAAGTCATGGTTGATTTGATGTGAGTTTTCATTTATGACTTAAAGAGAGACCCACACTCAGAAACATGGATAGATACAGATAGCTTTATAAATGATCAAAACTTAGTGTTCTGTATACAGTGATCAGGATACATACAGTTATATTTTTTCCCAAGTGCAATTAAGTTTATTAACACCTTAAGCATTTGAAATTGTAAGAACAGAGAAAATTGTAGATACATATTTTAAACTAAAAAAAATTATGTGTGACTTATTTCTGGAGTGATGAAAAAATTTGTTAAAAACTGTGCAAAAGAGGCACTTCTAAAGTTGAATACATAAAAGATCCCATTTTTTTTACTTTTGCACTACTTAGAATGAGAAATTATAATTTGTTCCATCTCTTTATACAACACATGAAGAAATCTCTTGAAGCTTTCATGCAAAACTGAAACAGTGAATCTTATAATGGTGCATGCCAGTTGTGTGTCAACTGCAACTGAAATGCTACTGTAAAACGAAAGAGAATAGAGTTTATATATACAGAATTGTAGGTCCTCAGTCCTTTAAGAGCTTGTTAGCCCGCTTGTTGGCCTCGCCGACACGTACAACATTTGATGCTCCCTGTAATATAAGGTGGTGACAACTTCAGCAAGTAGGGTTGGAATAACACGGAGACATAAACATACACTTAACCTGATCTAAATTATTGCTCTAAAGCTAATTCATATTTTCATAAAGGAAATGAAATTGGATTTGTTACAATTTTTGTATTTTCATATTCAAAACAAGAGAATTTGAAAATATTAATTCAAAATTCGCTATACTAAATTCAGAAATTTCTTTTCCAGTGAAAATGATTCATTACCAAGATCTATTTTTCAAAAATTTCGCATGGGTAATTATTGGAGTCACTCATGTAAGTTTTTGAATAAACATGTTAGGAGTGAAATAATAACGTGTATAAATATAGGAAAATTTCAGAAACAACGATTTGTTCTGATAACCACTTTTTATACTCAATTATTAGATCAGGTTGTATGCTGACGTTGTCTTTATAATTCACAGATAGTACATAAACATATAAGCTAAATATACACATTATTTCACCACCACACTGCAGTAGGTCTATAGTCAACCATTACAGCTATAACAACCACCCAACAACCATTATACAGCTCTAATAACCACCCAACAACCAAGGATTAGGAGCAGAAAAAATGTCACATGCTTTTCAAGTTTTAGCACACTTATACGAATGCATTTTACATTTTTTAGAAGGAGCAAATACATCTAACCATAAAGGATTATTTATAAAGTAAAAAACAGTTTGTTTCACAAGGTCTGATTGGCTAGAACAGATGTATGTATACGTTACCTTCTGGTTAATTCTGTCTACTTGTCGGTTCTGTGATTCTATCTCACTTCCCATGTCAATAGCCATGTTTCTCAGATTACCCAACATTCCACTCACTTGCGTTAAATTCTCCTCCATTTCATCTTCTCTTGCATCATTTGTAATTCTGTAAAAGATCAGCAATGCCATTTCTTTGAAGACTTTATCAATAAAAACTATAATTCATGAAAGAATATTTCAAAACTCTGTTTGCTATTTAAACAGATGTAACTTTTTTTTTCATTATGACATACAGTCTACTCTCGATAAGTCAAACTTCAAGGGACCATCAGAAATAGTTTGACTTATCAGGAGTTTGACTTATTGAGTACATGATCAGCAATCGATTTTTCAAAAGACTTATTTTCCTTTCTCTATCACCGTTCACAAACGGTTATGTTGTCCACTTTTAATGACCAAGCTAGATTTTATGTTTGTATTTACGACTTCATAGCAAGAAAGTATCAATTATAGGTCCACCGATCTCATTATAATGAATTGGCTTTTGTTTAAGAACTTAAATTAATTTGTGGTTCGACTTATTGAGGTAAATTTTCAATGTAAAATGACTTATGGGACCTAAAAATGAGTTCGACTTAACAAAAAGTTCGAGTTATCTGAATTCGAGTTATCAGGAGTAAAATTGCTTAGAAAACAATAGAAGCGAAAAAGAGTTCGAGTTAAGCGGAAATTCGAGTTAACTAAGTTTGAGTAAACGAGAGTAAGCTGTATTTGATATCATAGTCTTAATGGGTCTAGATAAATTGTCAAGTTTTCTACTGAGATGTCACAACAAAAGAATCACCAAATTAAATCAAATGTTTTTCAGAAAAAAAAAGATGTCTCCCCCCTCCCTCTAAGTTACTTTGACCTTGGGCAAAGATTATGTGAAACCTTTGAGTCATGGACAACATCATACTAAAACATTAAAGTGATTCATTATATTGTTTGAGATAAAGCCCAAACATGATTAGCATATACAATTTCATTATAAGCATATTTAGTGAAATTGACTTTGGTCACATGACCTTGGATATAGGTGATCTGAAACCTACATTGTATGGATCATAAGCAACAAAAAACTGAATTAGTGATTGGATACAATTTCATTACCAAAGTAAGAAGTGACCTTAATCATGTGAACTTGGGGCAATGTGATAAGAAACATTTAGTCCTGAGAAACAACATACTAAAATATGAAAACAACTGTAAGAAGGGTTCTGGAGATATAGGCCAGACAAGATTAGTGGGTACAATTTCATTAAAAAGAACTAAATGATCTTGACCTTGGGCTCATGACCTTGGGTCAAGATAAGAAACCCTCCAATCCTGAGCAACAGCATTGTAAAGTATCAGAGTGATCCAGTATACGATTCCACAGATAAAGCCCAGACTCAATAGCATTTACAATTTCATTAAAAAAAAGTCATATTTGACCTTGACCTTAGCCATATGACCTTGGATCAAGGTGTGTGAAACCTTTGGGTCATCAGCACCATCATACTAAAATATGGAGTGATCCGATTACGGTTCAAAAGACTAAGCCTGGACATAATACACGTAATAAATACAATTTCATTTAAAATATACTAATTGACCTTGACCTTGGTTACATGACATTGAGTCAACATGATGTGAAACCTTTAGGTGATAAGCAACATAATACTAAAATATGACAGTGATCTGATAATTAGTTAAAAGAGATACTGCCCCAAAGCATACCTGTCAACTTTTTTCAGACAAAAGAGGGTCAATGACCCTCTTTGGGAAATGAAAAAGAGGGGCATAGCGCGCGAAACAAAATCGCAACCTTTTACTTGTGTCATTATGAATAAAATTTAACCCCCCTCCTCCACATACAGGTCAGTAAAGTTCATTTTATTGTAAGACATGTAGTAAAGCATTTATTTAAATTGTAATACTGCATAATCATGATAATGTGGCACATGTGTAAAATTTTAGGACTTATTAATCAAGGCCTGAAGGTTCATAGTTGAATTTGCTAGGCTAGATATGTTTTTATTTAGTTATTGCTATACCATGATGAAGATTTTGTGTGAAATGAACTCTACATTTCACTGCTTCAATTGTTTTATTTTAACACAATCAAAACATTTGTCCCTTTTCGTCTGCATAAATCTCTGTGTTTACGATCATCTTCCTATAGACATTCCCATAATAATCCAAGTCCAGGTTGTTAAAACAACATGAAAGTGGCTAATTACTTCCATATCACTAAACAAACAACCAAATTTACCTGTAACAGGTGTTTTAACTGAAGAAGTCACAGCTGGAAATTTAAAGTCCCAAGTAACAGAAGGAACCAAATTGGAATCGGGTGATTCCCGGGTCAGCAATGAAAAATCGGGTGAAAGACATGACTCGTGCGGGTGATAAAAAATAATCGGGTCAAAGGGTAAAAAAGCGGGACTGACCCGCCGAAATCGGGTAAGTTGACAGCTATGCCCCAAAGGGATTGCATGTACAATTTCATTTAAATGTACTTAGTAACTTTGACCTTGATCAAATGACCATGGGTCAAGGTGAAACCTTTTGGTCATGAGCAAATACATACTAAAACGTGAAAGCAATCCAGTAAGCGGTCCAAAGGATAAAGCATAGACAGGAATGTATGTACAATTTCATTAAAATGTATTAAGTGACCTTGGCCTTTGTCACATGACCTTGGGTTAATGTGATGTGAAGCCCTCTGGTCATATGGAACAACAAACTAAAATGTGAAAGTGATCAAATTAATGGTTTAAGAGTTATAGCCCAGACAGGAATGCATGTACAATTTAATTAAAAATGCACTAAGTGACCTTGACTTTGGTTACATGACCTTGGGTCAAGGTGATGTGAAACCTTCGGGTCATAAGCAGCAACACGCTAAAATATAAAAGTGATCCAGCAAACAGTTCAGGAGATATAGCCCAAACAGGAATGCATGTACAATTTCATTAAAAATGTACTTAGTGACCTTGACCTTGGTCATATGACCTTGGGTCAAGGTGATGTGAAACCTTTGGGTCATAAGGAACAACATACTAAAATAAGAAAGTGATCGGGTAAACGGTTCAAGAGATATAGCCCGGACAGGAATGTATGCATAATTTCATTAAAAATGCACTAAGTGACCTTGACCTTGGGTCAAGGTGACATGTAACCTTAGGGTCATAAGAAACAACATACTACAATATGAAAGTGATCCGTCAAACGGTTCAAGAGATATAGCCCGAACAGGAATGCATGCACAATTTCATTAAAAATGCACTAAGTGACCTTAACCTTGGTCACATGACCTTGGGTCAAGGTGATGTGAAACCTTTGGGTCATAAGGAACAACATACTAAAATAAGAAAGTGATCGGGTAAACGGTTCAAGAGATATAGCCCGGACAGGAATGTATGCATAATTTCATTAAAAATGCACTAAGTGACCTTGACCTTGGGTCAAGGTGACATGTAACCTTAGGGTCATAAGAAACAACATACTACAATATGAAAGTGATCCGTCAAACGGTTCAAGAGATATAGCCCGAACAGGAATGCATGCACAATTTCATTAAAAATGCACTAAGTGACCTTAACCTTGGTCACATGACCTTGGGTCAAGGTGATGTGAAACCTTCAGGTCAAAAGCAACAACATACTAATATATGAAAGTGATCTGGCAAACGGTTCAAGAGATATAGCCCGGACAGGAATGTATACATAATTTCATTAAAAATGCACTAAGTGACCTTGACCTTGGTCACATGACCTTGGATCAAGGTGATGTGAAACTTTTGGGTCATAAGCAACACCATACTAAAATATGAAAATGATCGGGCAAACGGTTCAGGAGATATAGCCCGAACACGATGTGTGACAGACGGACAGGCAGTCAGACGGACAGACGGACGGACGGACAACGAAGGCAAAACCAGTATGTCTCCTCCCCGTTGGGGGGGAGACATAATTTTGTGAAGTCCAGTGTCTGGTATGACTGGATTACTGGTAAATAAATCAAGCTTTCGACATACCTTCTTTTAACAAAGGGTAATATGCTGGAAATAGTTTCCTTTTTATTTTGCAATAAACCATCTGTTTCTTTCAAAGTAAATCAAAGGATTACTGCACCAAATTTTGACATTAAATAGATATAATGATAATAACATGGTATAGATAAAAGCCTTGAGGTATGGACAAGAGGTAGTTATTATGTCATTATATATATCCTATCCACTTACCTTGTGATACTAGTTCCCTGTGGACCAGCTTATCCTTGGTCTACTATCATCCTTCGACTATAGATATCCACTTACCTTGTGATGGTAGTCCCCTGCTAGGGCTGAGTATCGCGGGTCAAATGTGTATTGCGATATATTGCGATATTTGGAAAAATATTGCGATATATTTTAATATTTTTATACGGTAACATCAAGAGTCCTTATGGTTATTTTTTTCCTACCTCAATTTTCCTTTCAAAATTTTATTTTAAAATCTGAAAAATGTCTTCATCATGATATAATTACAGATGCAGACAAATTTGACCAATCATACGTACATGCATGAATATCCAGTTGAAAAAATAATATTCATCCACTTATTTTAAGCTATCAATGTGATAATTCTGCTGAGACATCTCCGGACACTCGCAGACAGACAGTGCAAAAAGTCACTAGGAAACTTAAAATGACACCACTATGTTGTACGTATAAACAATTATAACTGAATATATACATGTACTACAAACAAAATATAAGAATCAAGCTAACATGTTAAAGTAGTATACCAATGTGCAGTGTGTTGCTGAACGTTTCTAAAGGTCGAAGAAACGTTATTTTACCTATTTCTTGAAACCTATTTTGCTGGTTAGCATAGAGCGCACACCTCGTCATGTTTAAAAGTGGCTAGTCAGAAAATTGCAGAACTGATCGCTTTCGCCCATAAGTTTCAAAGAAACAACACAAAAATATGAAGATAAATAATATCGTCAAAAACTGGTTTTTGAAAACAAGTACCGTGGTACATATAGAGATGCCTCGTATCGCGATATACCGGTACCGCGATAAAACCGCTCAGCCCTATCCCCTGTGGACCATCTTGTCCTTGGTCTACTACCATTCTTGGACTATAGATATCCACTTACCTTGTAATGATATTTCCCTGTGGACCATCTTGTCCTTGGTCTAATATCATTCTTGGACTATAGATATCCACTTACCTTGAGATGGTAGTCCCCTATGGACCAGCTTGTCCTTGGTCTACTATCATTCTTGGACTATAGATATCCACTTACCTTGTGATGATAGTCCCCTGTGGACCATCTTGTCCTTGGTCTACTATCATCCTTGGACTATAGATATCCACTTACATTGTGATGATATTTCCCCCTTTGGACCAGCTTGTCCTTGGTCTACTACCATATTTGGACTATAGATATCCACTTACCTTGTGATGGTAGTCCCCTGTGGACCAGCTTGTCCTTCGTCTACTACCATTCTTGGAATATAGATATCTACTTACCTTGTAATGATATTTCCATGTGGACCAGCTTGTCCTTGGTCTACTACCATTTTTGGACTATAGATATCCACTTACCTTGTGATGATATTTCCGTGTGGACCAGCTTGTCCTTGGTCTACTACCATTTTTGGACTATAGATATCCACTTACCTTGTGATGGTAGTCCCCTGTGTACCAGCTTGTCCTTGGTCTACTACCATTCTTGGACTATAGATATCCATTTGCCATGTGATAATATTTCCCCCTGTGGACCATCTTGTCCTTGGTCTGCTACCATTCTTGGACTATAGATATCCACTTACCTTGTAATGATAGTTCCCTGTGGACCAGCTTGTTTTTGGTCTACTACCATTAGATATCCACTTACCCTGTGATGATATTTCCTCATGGACCAGCTTGTCCTTGGTCTACTACCATCCTTGGACTATAGATATCCACTTACCTTGTGATGGTAGTCCCCTGTGAACCAGCTTGTCCTTGGTCTACTATTATTTTTGGACTATAGATATCCACTTACCTTGTGATTATATTTCCCTGTGGACTAGCTTGTCCTTTGTCTACTACCATCCTTGGACTATAGATATCCACTTACCTTGTAATGATATTTCCCTGTGGACCAGCTTATCCTTGGTCTACTACCATCCTTGGACTATAGATATCCACTTACCTTGTGATGATATTTCCCTGTGGACCAGCTTATCTTTGTTCTGCTGCCATCCTTTGACTGTAGATATCCACTTACCTTGTGATGATATTTCCTTGTGGACCAGCTTGTCCTTGGTCTACTACCATCCTTGGACTATAGATATCCACTTACCTTGTGATGATATTTCCTTGTGGACCAGCTTGTCCTTGGTCTACTACCATCCTTGGACTATAGATATCCACTTACCTTGTGATGATATTTCCCCCTTTGAACCAGCTTGTCCTTGGTCTACTACCATCCTTGGACTATAGATATCCACTTACCTTGTGATGATATTTCCCCCTGTGGACCAGCTTGTCCTTGGTCTACTACCATCCTTGGACTATAGATATCCACTAACCATGTGATAATATTTCCCCCTGTGGACCAGCTTGTCCTTGGTCTACTACCATCCTTGGACTATAGATATCCATTTACCTTGTGATGATATTTCCTTGTGGACCAGCTTGTCCTTGGTCTACTACCATTCTTGGACTATAGATATCCACTTACCTTGTGATAATATTTCCCCCTGTGGACCAGCTTGTCCTTGGTCTACTACCATCCTTGGACTATAGATATCCACTTACCTTGTGATGATATTTCCTTGTGGACCAGCTTGTCCTTGGTCTACTACCATCCTTGGACCATTGGTGTTTACTTTACCGTCTTCTGATGCCTTCCAAGTTTTGTCATAATCACCTCCTCTTTCAAAATTTTTGGCCCTGAAAATGAATTATTGACCTTTGTTAAGGCGATGATGGATTCATTTTGAAGCAAATAATGAAGTATGTTTAACAAAGAAATAATTCCTCTCTCCAAAGAAAAATCTCATCTTTTCTTTTCGTTCAGGAATCGGTAAATCTATGACAAAGAACCTGCTGATGTTTTATTACATTATAAAGTCATCATAAATGGCCCGTCAAACAATGTTTTGAGGAGCAATTTGATTATAATGTCATGCACAGACAGGACATTTGGTGATGAATCAATTATGCTGATAACATGCATTAAATAAGGAAATTCTTTGTAAACCTCTTAAAATACAATATGTTTCGAGGCGCACTGTCATTATATATGTTGAACCCACAAAACCCTGAACATGTCATCCAATCAGAAATTAGAGACATTATGTCAGTTAAAAAGATGAAGCATTGATTTGTTAGAAGCACGACATTCATGATATTAGTTTGAAAGTTTCGAAATTTTGAAATTGTTCAAAAATGATTCCTAACTTAGGAAAAAATAAATTCATACAATTGGATAAATAAATGTGTATGGTGTTATTCATCAGTAGAATGAGTAAAAAAGATTCCAAAAAGATCTTTGTAGACTAGTAAAATGATAGTTAATCAGTTTAATTTATACAAAGATTTTTATATAAATATACGTGAGAAATATGAAAACCCTATTGCCTTTGTATTCAAAAATTATGACCACAGCTAAATCTTTAACAATCAGAGAGGCAAACATAAGGGACAAACAATTAGAAAACAATGTTTTATACCGAGCATTAGAAAATTAGCCAATAAAACTTTGCTGATGATTGTTACAATTATCAACTTATTTTTGTATTTCTTTGTAAGCAATAACAAATTTTCAATCATACCAAGACTTTGAAAGTCTCATTTAAATTTTAGACCTTGTTCAATAGCACAAAAAAATCATGATTTTCTTACTTATTTTTTTCAAGTATCTCATTGAAGATTTTATGTTAGTCCAAATGATTTGTAATTGAACTACATAAAGATACTTATAATTTCAGATTAAGAAATCACCTGTTGAAAAAACAAAACAGAATATTTTCAAGTTTTTAAAGAGTTCAGGTAGCAATCAAGAATTTCAAAATGCTTATGGAAAAATAGATTGAATCTCACATGAGCTTACCCAAATAACCTGATGATAAAATCATAGATTGATATATTTTATTATAAAATAAGCAAAAACTATATGTTAACGACAAAGTTATTGACTGTCCCTGTCATCGAGCAAGAGTGAAGTGCAATATGTGTTCTTTCTCCTTCCTTGCAAGTAAATGGTATACTTTTCCAATCTACATTTTTAAATATGCGACCTTCACTATGACCACAAAATTTAATGGAAAACTTGTGTGTCATGTGTATAATTTGGAATCAATTCTTAAAATGGATATAACACTTTTAACTATTAGTACACTGCATGTCCCCAGCTACAACAAAAGGAAAGCAATGTCTGAAAATCCTTTAAAAAAACCCACAAGTTCAAGGGACATAACTCCTGTCAGTAATATTGAAACAATGGTAAAATTCACATCAATATTAAATATTTTCACCCAATGCAAACTCCACGCTGTTATTCCTATAATTGAAGGTTTCTTTATTTACCTATATTTTACATTCTTAGAGTTTCTGTAATTAATGATGCATCAATTTTCATTTTATGGTATTATCATATTTGCTTATTGACTTGATTTTTTTATGTCCAGTTACACTTTAAAGACAATTTTATGTTATATCACATGTTTTCAACATCTGACTGCAAAGGTTTTCCCTTGATCCTCCCTCCTATCTACTTATTTGTTTCTGAGTAAGATCAGCAGGACCTTGCATCATAAATTAAGAATTGACTTAGGTCTAACTTTCAATTTTCTTTTGTGTAATTATAATATTAGTGATGACTTGAAATTATTCATAGAATTAGTCTATTTTCAGAGTAGAATAAAATGGAGGAAATCAATATTTCAAAATTTCACTTACTTGCTATATATCGTTTTTTGAGAATTTGACTTAAATCAATTCTTAGTTTATGGTGCCGGGCCCAGGATGATGAGAATGGATCATTCATGAATTATAATATATTATTATTGAAGAGCTTATTTAAAAGCTTTACTCAATAGATGTGGATGTAATTAATTACTCAGTAATCCTTTCTGCATCTTTATTCTGTAATTAATTTCTCTCAAACAATACATTTATAAGTAGTAAGTTCTTATTTTGGAAGAAATAATATTCATTGAAAACATGGTCAACACCAACTGGTGTATTGTATGAACTTTTTTGAAAAGCAATTCTGCATATTTTCAAATTAAAAATCAAATTCAAGGAATTGTGGTCCCCCGCTTTTTGGTGTTTGTCTTTAAAGAAATGCTTACAGACATCCCCTCCCCCTTCTTAAGTTTTCATAATATATCTCATATATTATTTCATAATATATCTCATATATTATCAACATTCTAAATATGAAAGATTAAACTCCAAGAAAAGGTCAGGGAAAGGTATGCACATGTGAAATTTTAAATTTCTATCATTTAAATTACCATCCAAAACTTATGGTCGAGGTTGAAGTTTTTAAATGTGGGTCAACCTCCAATGACGAGGTCACATGGTCAGAATGTTGTTACCAACAGAAAGGTCTTGTCACAAGAAATACACATGTGAAATGTGAAAGCCCCATCACTTTCCGTTCAAAAGTTATGGTCAAGGTTAAAGTTTTTGAAAAGTATGTCAAACTACTAGGTCAAGGTCACAAGGTCAAAAATTTTGGTATCCATGGAAAGATCTTTTCATAAGGAATACACATGTGAAAATATCATAGCCCTATCACTTTCCATTAAAAAGCTATGGACAAGGTTAAAGTTTTTTTGAAAAGTAGGTCGAACTCAAAGGTCAAGGTAAAAAATTTTGGTACCCATGGAAAGGTCTTGTCACAAGGAATACACACGTGTAACATGAAAGTCCAACCACTTTTCATTCAAAAGTTATGGTCAAGGTTAAAGTTTTTGATAAGAGGGTCAAAGTCCAAGGTCAAAGTCAGAAGGTCAAAAATTTTGGTACCCATGGAAAGGTCTTGTCACCAGAAATTCACATGTGTAACATGAAAGTCCTACCACTTTTCATTCAAAAGTTATGGTCAAGGTTAAAGTTTTTGATAGGTAGGTAAAAGTCCAAGGTCAAGGTCAGAAGGTCAAAAACTTTGGTATCCATGGAAAGGTCTTGTCACCAGAAATACACATGTGTAATATGAAAGCCCTATCACTTTCCATTCAAAAGTTATGGTCAAGGTTTAAGTTTATAATAAATAGGTCAAAGTCCAAGGTCAAGGTCACAAGGTTAAAAATTTTGGTATCCATGGAAATGTCTTATCACTAGGAATACACATGTGAAATATCAAAGCCCTAACACTTACCATTCAAAAGTTATGCACAAGTTAAAGTTCCATACAAATTTCATACTTGTATAATTTATATTTTCACAGAACTTATGTTCATACCAATGTAAATATTATCATCAGGACGCACAGACACTGACTGTAAAACAAATGGTAACCACAGTGGTCAACTAATCTTACTACCATCTATCATAATTCTATATTAAAGACATGGACTGAGAGTTGGTAACAACAGTGGTCAACTAACCTTATAACCATCCATCAAAACTCTTTATTAAAGAGATAGACTGAGAGATGGTAACCACAGTGGTCAACTAACCTTATAACCATCCATCAAAACTCTATTTTAAAGAGATGTACTGAGAATTGGTAACCACAGTAGTCAACTAACCTTATAACCATCCATCAAAACTCTATATTAAAGAGATGGACTGAGCATTGGTAACCACTGTGGTCAACTAACCTTATAACCATCCATCAAAACTCTTTATTAAAGAGATGGACTGAGAGTTGGTAACCACAGTGATCAACTAACCTTATAACCATCCATCAAAACTCTATATTAAAGAGATGGACTGAGCATTGGTAACCACAGTGTTCAACTAACCTTATAACCATCCATCAAAACTCTATATTATAAAGATATGGACTGAGAGATGGTAACTATAGTGGTCAACTAACCTTATAACCATCCATCAAAACTCTATATTAAAGTGATGGACTGAGCATTGGTAACCACTGTGGTCAACTAACCTTATAACCATCCATCAAAACTCTATATTATAAAGAGATGGACTGAGAGTTGGTAACCACAGTGGTCAACTAACCTTATAACAATTCATCAAAACTCAATATTAAAGAGATGGACTGAGAGTTGGTAACCACAGTAGTCAACTAACCTTATAACCATCCATCAAAACTCTTTATTAAAGAGATGGACTGAGCATTGGTAACCACAGTGGTCAACTAACCTAATAACCATCCATCAAAACTCTTTATTAAAGAGATGGACTGAGAGTTGGTAACCACAGTGGTCAACTAACCTTATAACCCTCCATCAAAACTCTTTATTATAAAGAGATGGACTGAGAGTTGGTAACCACAGTGGTCAACTAACCTTATAACCATCCATCAAAACTCTATATTATAAAGAGATGGACTGAGAGTTGGTAACCACAGTGGTCAACTAATCTTATAACCATCCATTAAAACTCTATATTATAAAGAGATGGACTGAGAGTTGGTAAACACAGTGGTCAACTAACCTTATAACAATTCATCAAAACTCTATATTAAAGAGATGGACTGAGAGTTGGTAACCACAGTGGTCAACTAACCTTATAACCATCCATCAAAACTCTATATTATAAAGAGATGGACTGAGAGTTGGTAACCAGAGTGGTCTACTTAGCTTATAACAATTCATCAAAACTCTATATTAAAGAGATGGACTGAGAGTTGGTAACCACAGTGGTCAACTAATCTTATAACCATCCATCAAAACTCTATATTAAAGAGATGGACTGAGAGTTGGTAACCACAGTGGTCAACTAATCTTATAACCATCCATCAAAACTCTTTATTATAAAGAGATGGACTGAGAGTTGGTAACCATAGTGGTCAACTAACCTTATAACAATTCATCAAAACTCTTTATCATAAAGAGATGGACTGAGAGTTGGTAACCACAGTGGTCAACTAACCTTATAACCATCCATCAAAACTCTATATTATAAAGAGATGGACTGAGAGTTGGTAACCATAGTGGTCAACTAACCTTATAACCATCCATCAAAACTCTATATTATAAAGAGATGGACTGAGAGTTGGTAAACACAGTGGTCAACTAACCTTATAACAATTCATCAAAACTCTATATTAAAGAGATGGACTGAGAGTTGGTAACCACAGTGGTCAACTAACCTTATAACCATCCATCAAAACTCTATATTATAAAGAGATGGACTGAGAATTCGTAAACACAGTGGTCAACTAACCTTATAACAATTCATCAAAACTCTATATTAAAGAGATGGACTGACAGTTGGTAACCACAGTGGTCAACTAACCTTATAACCATCCATCAAAACTCTATATTATAAAGATATGGACTGAGAGATGGTAACCACAGTGGTCAACTAACCTTATAACCATCCATCAAAACTCTATATTATAATGAGATGGACTGAGAGTTGGTAACCACAGTGGTCAACTAACCTTATAACCATCCATCAAAACTCTATATTATAAAGAGATGGACTGAGAGTTGGTAACCATAGTGGTCAACTAACCTTATAACCATCCATCAAAACTCTATATTATAAAGAGATGGACTGAGAGTTGGTAAACACAGTGGTCAACTAACCTTATAACAATTCATCAAAACTCTATATTAAAGAGATGGACTGAGAGTTGGTAACCACAGTGGTCAACTAACCTTATAACCATCCATCAAAACTCTATATTATAAAGATATGGACTGAGAGATGGTAACCATAGTGGTCAACTAACCTTATAACCATCCATCAAAACTCTATATTATAAAGAGATGGACTGAGAGTTGGTAACCACAGTGGTCAACTAACCTTATAACCATTCATCAAAACTCTATATTATAAAGAGATGGACAGAGAGTTGGTAACCACAGTGGTCAACTAACCTTATAACCATCCATCAAAACTCTATATTATAAAGAGATGGACAGAGAGTTGGTAACCATAGTGGTCAACTAACCTTATAACCATCCATCAAAACTCTATATTAAAGAGATGGACTGAGAGTTGGTAACCACATAGGTCAACTAACCTTATAACCATCCATCAAAACTCTATATTATAAAGAGATGGACTGAGAGTTGGTAACCACAGTGGTCAACTAACCTTATAACCATCCATCAAAACTCTATATTATAAAGAGATGGACTGAGAGTTGGTAAACACAGTGGTCAACTAACCTTATAACCATCCATCAAAACTCTATATTATAAAGAGATGGACTGAGAGTTGGTAACCACAGTGGTCAACTAACCTTATAACCATCCATCAAAACTCTATATTATAAAGAGATGGACTGAGAGTTGGTAACCACAGTGGTCAACTAACCTTATAACCATCCATCAAAACTCTATATTAAAGAGATGGACTGAGAGTTGGTAACCACAGTGGTCAACTAATCTTATAACCATCCATCAAAACTCTTTATCATAAAGAGATGGACTGAGAGTTGGTAACCACAGTGGTCAACTAACCTTATAACCATCCATCAAAACTCTATATTATAAAGAGATGGACTGAGAGTTGGTAACCATAGTGGTCAACTAACCTTATAACCATCCATCAAAACTCTATATTATAAAGAGATGGACTGAGAGTTGGTAAACACAGTGGTCAACTAACCTTATAACAATTCATCAAAACTCTATATTAAAGAGATGGACTGAGAGTTGGTAACCACAGTGGTCAACTAACCTTATAACCATCCATCAAAACTCTATATTATAAAGAGATGGACTGAGAATTCGTAAACACAGTGGTCAACTAACCTTATAACAATTCATCAAAACTCTATATTAAAGAGATGGACTGACAGTTGGTAACCACAGTGGTCAACTAACCTTATAACCATCCATCAAAACTCTATATTATAAAGATATGGACTGAGAGATGGTAACCACAGTGGTCAACTAACCTTATAACCATCCATCAAAACTCTATATTATAAAGAGATGGACTGAGAGTTGGTAACCACAGTGGTCAACTAACCTTATAACCATCCATCAAAACTCTATATTATAAAGAGATGGACTGAGAGTTGGTAACCATAGTGGTCAACTAACCTTATAACCATCCATCAAAACTCTATATTATAAAGAGATGGACTGAGAGTTGGTAAACACAGTGGTCAACTAACCTTATAACAATTCATCAAAACTCTATATTAAAGAGATGGACTGAGAGTTGGTAACCACAGTGGTCAACTAACCTTATAACCATCCATCAAAACTCTATATTATAAAGATATGGACTGAGAGATGGTAACCATAGTGGTCAACTAACCTTATAACCATCCATCAAAACTCTATATTATAAAGAGATGGACTGAGAGTTGGTAACCACAGTGGTCAACTAACCTTATAACCATTCATCAAAACTCTATATTATAAAGAGATGGACAGAGAGTTGGTAACCACAGTGGTCAACTAACCTTATAACCATCCATCAAAACTCTATATTATAAAGAGATGGACAGAGAGTTGGTAACCATATTAAAGAGATGGACTGAGAGTTGGTAACCACATAGGTCAACTAACCTTATAACCATCCATCAAAACTCTATATTATAAAGAGATGGACTGAGAGTTGGTAACCACAGTGGTCAACTAACCTTATAACCATCCATCAAAACTCTATATTATAAAGAGATGGACTGAGAGTTGGTAAACACAGTGGTCAACTAACCTTATAACCATCCATCAAAACTCTATATTATAAAGAGATGGACTGAGAGTTGGTAACCACAGTGGTCAACTAACCTTATAACCATCCATCAAAACTCTATATTATAAAGAGATGGACTGAGAGTTGGTAACCACAGTGGTCAACTAACCTTATAACCATCCATCAAAACTCTATATTAAAGAGATGGACTGAGAGATGGTAACCACAGTGGTCAACTAACCTTATAACCATCCATCAAAACTCTATATTATAAAGAGATGGACTGAGAGTTGGTAAACACAGTGGTCAACTAACCTTATAACAATTCATCTAAACTCTATATTAAAGAGATGGACTGAGAGTTGGTAACCACAGTGGTCAACTAACCTTATAACCATCCATCAAAACTCTATATTATAAGATATGGACTGAGAGATGGTAAACACAGTGGTCAACTAACCTTATAACCATCCAGCAAAACTCTATATTAAAGAGATTGACTGAGAGATGGTAACCATAGTGGTCAACTAACCTTATAACCATCCATCAAAACTCTATATTATAAAGAGATGGACTGAGAGTTGGTAAACACAGTGGTCAACTAACCTTATAACAATTCATCAAAACTCTATATTAAAGAGATGGACTGAGAGTTGGTAACCACAGTGGTCAACTAACCTTATAACCATCCATCAAAACTCTATATTATAAAGAGATGGACTGAGAGTTGGTAAACACAGTGGTCAACTAACCTTATAACAATTCATCAAAACTCTATATTAAAGAGATGGACTGACAGTTGGTAACCACAGTGGTCAACTAACCTTATAACCATCCATCAAAACTCTATATTATAAAGATATGGACTGAGAGATGGTAACCATAGTGGTCAACTAACCTTATAACCATCCATCAAAACTCTATATTATAAAGAGATGGACTGAGAGTTGGTAACCACAGTGGTCAACTAACCTTATAACCATCCATCAAAACTCTATATTATAAAGAGATGGACTGAGAGTTGGTAACCATAGTGGTCAACTAACCTTATAACCATCCATCAAAACTCTATATTATAAAGAGATGGACTGAGAGTTGGTAAACACAGTGGTCAACTAACCTTATAACAATTCATCAAAACTCTATATTAAAGAGATGGACTGAGAGTTGGTAACCACAGTGGTCAACTAACCTTATAACCATCCATCAAAACTCTATATTATAAAGAGATGGACTGAGAGTTGGTAAACACAGTGGTCAACTAACCTTATAACAATTCATCAAAACTCTATATTAAAGAGATGGACTGACAGTTGGTAACCACTGTGGTCAACTAACCTTATAACCATCCATCAAAACTCTATATTATAAAGATATGGACTGAGAGTTGGTAACCACAGTGGTCAACTAACCTTATAACCATCCATCAAAACTCTATATTATAAAGAGATGGACTGAGAGTTGGTAACCATAGTGGTCAACTAACCTTATAACCATCCATCAAAACTCTATATTATAAAGAGATGGACTGAGAGTTGGTAAACACAGTGGTCAACTAACCTTATAACAATTCATCAAAACTCTATATTAAAGAGATGGACTGAGAGTTGGTAACCACATAGGTCAACTAACCTTATAACCATCCATCAAAACTCTATATTATAAAGAGATGGACTGAGAGTTGGTAACCACAGTGGTCAACTAACCTTATAACCATCCATCAAAACTCTATATTATAAAGAGATGGACTGAGAGTTGGTAAACACAGTGGTCAACTAACCTTATAACCATCCATCAAAACTCTATATTATAAAGAGATGGACTGAGAGTTGGTAACCACAGTGGTCAACTAACCTTATAACCATCCATCAAAACTCTATATTATAAAGAGATGGACTGAGAGTTGGTAACCACAGAGGTCAACTAACCTTATAACCATCCATCAAAACTCTATATTAAAGAGATGGACTGAGAGATGGTAACCACAGTGGTCAACTAACCTTATAACCATCCATCAAAACTCTATATTATAAAGAGATGGACTGAGAGTTGGTAAACACAGTGGTCAACTAACCTTATAACAATTCATCAAAACTCTATATTAAAGAGATGGACTGAGAGTTGGTAACCACAGTGGTCAACTAACCTTATAACCATCCATCAAAACTCTATATTATAAAGAGATGGACTGAGAGTTGGTAAACACAGTGGTCAACTAACCTTATAACAATTCATCAAAACTCTATATTAAAGAGATGGACTGACAGTTGGTAACCACAGTGGTCAACTAACCTTATAACCATCCATCAAAACTCTATATTATAAAGATATGGACTGAGAGATGGTAACCATAGTGGTCAACTAACCTTATAACCATCCATCAAAACTCTATATTATAAAGAGATGGACTGAGAGTTGGTAACCACAGTGGTCAACTAACCTTATAACCATCCATCAAAACTCTATATTATAAAGAGATGGACTGAGAGTTGGTAACCATAGTGGTCAACTAACCTTATAACCATCCATCAAAACTCTATATTATAAAGAGATGGACTGAGAGTTGGTAAACACAGTGGTCAACTAACCTTATAACAATTCATCAAAACTCTATATTAAAGAGATGGACTGAGAGTTGGTAACCACAGTGGTCAACTAACCTTATAACCATCCATCAAAACTCTATATTAAAGAGATGGACTGAGAGTTGGTAACCACATAGGTCAACTTACCTTATAACCATCCATCAAAACTCTATATTATAAAGAGATGGACTGAGAGTTGGTAACCACAGTGGTCAACTAACCTTATAACCATCCATCAAAACTCTATATTATAAAGATATGGACTGAGAGATGGTAACCACAGTGGTCAACTAACCTTATAACCATCCATCAAAACTCTATATTATAAAGAGATGGACTGAGAGTTGGTAACCACAGTGGTCAACTAACCTTATAACCATCCATCAAAACTCTATATTAAAGAGATGGACTGAGAGTTGGTAACCACAGTGGTCAACTAACCTTATAACCATTCATCAAAACTCTATATTATAAAGAGATGGACTGAGAGTTGGTAACCACAGTGGTCAACTAACCTTATAACCATCCATCAAAACTCTATATTATAAAGAGATGGACTGAGAGTTGGTAACCACAGTGGTCAACTAACCTTATAACCATTCATCAAAACTCTATATTATAAAGAGATGGACTGAGAGTTGGTAACCACAGTAGTCAACAAACCTTATAACCATCCATTAAAGCTCTTTATTAAAGAGATGGACTGAGAGTTGGTAACCACAGTGGTCAACTAACCTTATAACCATCCATCAAAACTCTATATTTAAGGGATGGACTGAGAGTTGGTAACCACAGTGGTCAACTAACCTTATAACCATCCATCAAAACTCTATATTATAAAGAGATGGACAGAGAGTTGGTAACCATAGTGGTCAAGTAACCTTATAACCATCCATCAAAACTCTATATTAAAGAGATGGACTGAGAGTTGGTAACCACAGTGGTCAACTAACCTTATAACAATTCATCAAAACTCTATATTAAAGAGATGGACTGAGAGTTGGTAACCACAGTGGTCAACTAACCTTATAACCATCCATCAAAACTCTATATTATAAAGAGATGGACTGAGAGTTGGTTACCACAGTGGTCAACTAACCTTATAACCATCCATCAAAACTCTATATTATAAAGAGATGTACTGAGAGTTGGTAACCACAGTGGTCAACTAACCTTATAACCATCCATCAAAACTCTATATTTAAGGGATGGACTGAGAGTTGGTAACCACAGTGGTCAACTAACCTTATAACCATCCATCAAAACTCTATATTATAAAGATATGGACTGAGAGTTGGTAAACACAGTGGTCAACTAACCTTATAACAATTCATCAAAACTCTATATTAAAGAGATGGACTGAGAGTTGGTAACCACAGTGGTCAACTAACCTTATAACCATCCATCAAAACTCTATATTATAAAGATATGGACTGAGAGTTGGTAAACACAGTGGTCAACTAACCTTATAACAATATTATAAAGAGATGTACTGAGAGTTGGTAACCACAGTGGTCAACTAACCTTATTACCATCCATCAAAACTCTATATTTAAGGGATGGACTGAGAGTTGGTAACCACAGTGGTAAACTAACCTTTATAAACTCTATATTAAAAAGATGGACTGAGAATTGGTAACCACAGTGGTAAACTTACCATATAAAAATTCATAAAAATTCTATATTAAAGAGATTGAGAGTTTTATATACCTTTTCCATGGTAGAACACAAAGTCCACAGCATTTCTCTAAACCTTCCAGGTTCTTCTCAGCATCCTTCATGTCTTGGTTTATTTGATCCATCCCCTCCTCAATTCTGTCCAGTTGTTCTGTAGAATTCCATATACATAAATCATTTAGGAACCATAACTCACTTATGACAATCAAAATAATTGACATGTTTTTTTATTTTATTTTCAATATAACATTAATCACTTTGTATGTTTTTAAAAAAAATGTGTGACTGTCTTTTTGTTTTTCTATTCAAGTAGTCTAATCACTTTCAAAGTAATCAAGCTTGTACCACTTCATTTATCATTCGATATAAAAAGTACTTGGGTATGTTCATCATAAAAAATCGTGTATTTTCTATCATTGATTGCCTTCTTTCAATGTCTGCTATGTTAAAATCTATATATTTTTTTGTAATCTTTCTAGCATATATAAATTCAGTAATTTTAACACTAATCTGTTCCATTAATTCCCTAATATTTTTTAGTATATATAAATCCAAGAAGTAATGAAACACGATCGAGATGATCGGTAAAAATGATGTATAAAGCCTAAAATAAAGAATTATCGTCACAAATATCAATGTTATATCAACCATGACAATGGAAATGAATCTGGTGAAAATTATCATGTTACTTCTGGTGAAAGTTCTTTTTGTGATATAAAATATCGTCATTTTCATGAATATCTAAATCTGATCAAACATTCATCAAAACATAGGATATCTTTTTAACAAAATCAGTTCCTACGCAACAAGGAATTATATCAATGGGATTTATGTAAGATTGGTTAACTTGCTGATAATTGCGAAAAATATGAACACCTGTATTTGGAACTTAAGTCTATGAGCGACCTTGGCCATCCATAAATGTCAATTCTGATGTGAGTTCAATTTAAAAGTAGAAACATTAACACTTAACCGTCAATTTAAAATTTGATCAAAGGAATGGCAAAAAAGTTGACATTCAATGCAATTTTGCCATTAAAGGCATACTCAAATAAAGATAGATTTCAATAAAGTATGTTCAAAGAGAATACAATTTGTTGATTGGTTGATTATATAGCAATATTTCCTACGTGTGATACAAGGGGGTGTTATTGCATCATGCTTGTAACGGGGAAACCCACTCCTACATCCTGTGATACTAATGGTACTGACTCGTTCCTTCTAAGTAAAATTATTTGCTTATTGAAAGAAATAATGTAATGATGTAAATGTCTGGGCATATTTAGCCGAATTATTGCCAGTTTGGAATCGATGTCAAGCCCCCCATGGAATAGGTATGGCATCAAAGACCTAACAATCAGCCTATGGAGCTCTAGTCCCCCGGGGAACGGTAACCTGTTACCATATCTACGCTCCAGACAATTTACTTAATTTTTCCGCCTTTTGTGGCTGATGTTGATATGAGCATGTTGGAGTGACTCAATGAGCATTTATGTCAACAATAGACATGCATGAAAATAATATGTAGCATATTAGAGTAAGGATGTTTTAAAGCGAGCAAAAAGGTCATGTTAGGTAGATATTGCGTGTGAAAAGAGAAAATGCAGTGCAAATATATATTAATATGATTTCTAACTGACCAACCGTAGCTTCTAGATGCAAGAACATCTTAATATAGGATACACCTCCAATAATTCGGACAAAAATATTTCAAGCTTTCTTTTAAGGAGGTATTGAACACTTGGACGCCAAATTCAATTTTTCTAAAAATTTCTGAAATTATATATATCTTGTCTGTCCTTGACTATACAAACTTACATTTGATTCTATCCACAGGAAAATTTTCTACGAGACTTTGAAATATGCATTAGTCGACGTTTTCGTGAATTTCTTGATGACGTCATAATATTGAAAGTGTCATTCCAGTTCTCGTAAACCTTTTGGAAATTAATTTTGATTTAACTTCCAAAATAACCATAAATATATTGCACTCACGTATGGAAAAGATAAAATTAATTGTGTTTTAAACATAGGCAGGATACTTGAATAAAAGATGACACTGTCGCTAAAAAATTGCAATTTCTGGCCAATTTAATGTAGTTGCTAGTTAATTATTAGGAATCCTGTGGATGAATCTTTGTCAAAAACTATCAAAATTATCAAGAATGTCCAGAGATGATTTCATGATTAAATGGGAAAAATTGAATTTAGGATTAAAATATTACAAGGCTTTATATTTTCCAATTTTTTCTTACAAAATCGTCCATTTTCAATGAAGTGACATCCGCTTTCCAGTAACGTAAATTTGTCATCGAATACACTGTAATGAAGCTTTAATTTTCTATTTTATACATGCTAAGTTTCAATACAATACGTTTATTAATAATGTTTTTATTGCATTATGAATTCGAAGGTTTGTGACGCCATTTTTTCCCGATTACGTCGAAATGACGTCGTGGTTTGCTCATGGATAAAACTCCCAAAGTCCTAAATTTCGAAAATCGCCATAATTTCTTCAGATGTCGCCGGAAATTATTCAAACTTCATCAGGATACTCAAATGCGTATATCAATCAAAGTATCAAATGTTTTAAGGGAGTTAAGACTGTACTTTTCCTAGGAAGCGAGAAAGCAAATTGTGCCGCCGCCATCTTGGTGTTCAAACCCTCCTTAAATTGAATACTGTCAAAAGTTTCTCTTACAAAGTAGGTTAAACTAAAATACTAGGTCACTGAGAAGCTGAGACCAACACCGCTCACTTTGACATAAAACCCCACACCAAGCTCTCTGATGGATGAACTTAAAACAACATACCGGACATAAGATTATATCAGAGTTATCATGAATATTTCATGTTAGACCAATAACATACAAGGAAAGATCTTTAAAGCATTAGCCATAGAGACCATTAACAGTATAAGTCGTTAGATCTCCAGCGTCTGGAGACGGCTTAGGGCTTTTACGTTCCCTGTAGCCCAAATGTGTCATAAAAGGAAAGATGGGGTTAATTATAAAGTACTTTCAATTCAGAAAAGGTTGGCTTTAATGAGGTAAACGCGGTTTTGATGAACTTTTTATGAGATTTACAGACGCTGGTTAGTAAAACTCCAGTACGAGTTTTTAGAGCAAGTGACTTGAGGCGTAATAATGACTAAGTATATACTTTACCGCCTTGTTGGTCCAGCATTACTATAGTTTTAATACCAACATCTTGTGACTGAAAACGTCAAACAGAAATATGATGAAGCAAAATAAACGATAAAATAAAACGAACTTAAAATCTACAACAGTACATGCAGGGTTAAATAATTATGGTCGATTCTACAAGAAAACTAAATTCGAATTTGTGAACGAATTCAAATTAAGTTGCTAATACCGACAAAGGATGCGTTCTCCAAACCTTTTTCTATGTTCTTTCCAAGCATCATATAACTTTACAAGGGACGGGATACTACTGCTAGGGATTTCTTGCAAAATCGACAATAGTACATATATAAGTGGAAAAATTAAGTCTCATAGAAACTTCTGAACAATCTGCAGGTCAAAACAATGCACACATAGGAACTGTAAAACAAAATAAAACTTAGAACTTAAAAGGAGGCTGCATACACTTTATACTATCATTAACTAGTATTCATATTTCTCTTTTTCTATCATTGAGAAAATGACCAGATATGTGACTTGTGTGACGTAATACGTTAATTGTGTCATTAGATTTATCCTTGATCAATTTAAATAATGACAGGTAAAACTATAGTGCCATTAGCTGTCACTGAGATGTCAGGTAAACATCGAATATATGCTTATAAAGGTTGCCACTGAAATTTCAGGTAAACGATATAGTGTTGAGAGGTTGTCATTGCGATTTCTCGAAAATCATTTAGTGTTGACATGCTGTCAATGAAATTTCAGTCAAAACTTAGTGTCGACTGGTTGTCACTAAAATTTCAGTCAAAACTTAGTTTCGACTGGTTGTCACTAAAATTTCAGGAAAAACTTAGTGTCGACTGGTTGTCACTAAAATTTCAGGAAAAACTTAGGATCGACTAGTTATCACTAAAATTTCAGTTAAAACTTAGTGTCGACTGGTTGTCACTAAAATTTCAGGAAAAACTTAGTGTCGACTGGTTGTCAATAAAATTTCAGTTAAAACTTAGTGTCGACTGGTTGTCACTAAAATTTCAGTTAAAACTTAGTGTCGACTGGTTGTCACTGAAATTTCAGGAAAAACTTAGTGCCGACTGGATGTCAATGAAATTTCAGGTTAAATTTAGTGTCGACTGGATGTCACTGAAATTTCAGGTAAAACTTAGTGTCGACTGGTTGTCACTGAAACTTCGGATCAAATTTAGTGTCGACTGGACGTTATTGAAATTTCAGGTAAAATCGTGTAGTGTTGAAAGATTGTCGCTAAAATTTTAGGTAAAACTGATAGTGTCGACTGGTTGTCACGGAGATGTCTGGTAAAATCGTATAGAGTTGACATGTTATGACCACAGATATAATTGAAGGGAAACATAGTTGTGACTTCTGATGCCACATGTTGAGTATCTGAGCTTTATAAAAGAAGTATATCTGTATGTATGTAATTTATAGAACATACACTGCATCCAGGGTATATGCAGGTCACGAATCAGTATTGACGCCTCATCCATGAAGTTTCCCGTGGGACTTTGTTTGGAGAATCCACATGACATCAGAGGGACACGAAGATCTCTGAGACATAGCTCATACGATATTTACGGACTGAATTAATTCCACGGATGAACAATACGGTTATAGATCACGTAACGACAGAACAAATGAAAATATTGACTTGTGTTAGTTGTGTATGCAGCCCAGTCCGACTCTGTCACTGGCCAAAGTTTCACTCACCTCCCTGCTCGTCTATCATTACAATGGTCTTGATCCCTAAATCTTGGGACTACGACAAAAACAACAACATCAATGCAAAATAAGTGAGTAAACAAACACAGGCTGAAAACATATGAGAATTGAAGCGGTAAGCTGACGGCAAAACATACAGTCTTATCACCTCAACGTTCAGTTCTGAACTAATAACAGTATTGTATATTGAATGTACAGAAACCAAATTTGGGTTTGTCGGACTCGAAACACTTTTACATAACACTGATAAGTTGAATGTATAGGGATCTACTCGATTGTATGTTTAAATCATGGAAGAAATATGCTCCGAGTATTTGATGTCTACAGAAATTGATCGAAAAATGGAATGAACATCGATGTCTGCAAACTCATAATTGGTTTCTGCAGAGAAATGAAACTTGAGGTGCACAATCTACTGGGAACAAGTGCACTGAAATGAAGATGTTGGTATCCCAAGTAATCAACATGTAAAATACTTGTAATGCGCAAGATACGTCATGTCAAAATATTGCGGTTAAAAAAACTCAGTTTCATGTTTGGACATCTGAATAATTGACCAAATGATTAAAATCCCTGGAAATTCAAAATTTCGTGTGTGTTTTTTTTTTCCTGTGACTCAAAGTATTATATTAAACACCACCACATTGACTACAATACCACAAGGAGGGAAACAACACAAAAATTCGGAAATGTTTTAGTAAAAGGATGACGAATATCCATTGGTCAATTTGAGAAAAGTTGCTGTTCCTCTTACCTCCCTGTTCATCAAGCATAACCAAAGTCTTGATGCCTGCTTCTTTACTCTAGTGTAAAATATGTGTGTTCACAATGAAAAATAATAATATATCTACCAAACTGCATAATATAACATACTTTAAGAATTCTTAATACAACAATTGGCAGATCTAAAACGGTTAATAGGGTTGTTCTTTTTAAATAATAGACATGTTTTGATCTGAAAAGGGGAATTGTAAAACTAGTAGCGTTCAGTTGTGACGTAAATGACATATCTTCTCTTTTAATAATGAAAATTGAGCTCATAAAGAGCTTTCGTAGATCTGCCAATTTGAAAACTAAAGTCAATTCTAATTTATCCCGCTGACGAAGAATAACTCTAATGCGTTTTCCACATGTTCTAGTAGCAATCAAATTACTGCTTTACTTTTACGACGGTTTTGTATTCAACAATTCAATGTAATTCATCAACGTACTGCGAAAAATAATGCCTAAAAGGCAGCAAGCAACTTTAGATTTATGAACATTGCTGATACGTCAAATTATAATCTAATCTTTCAGATATTTTCATACAAAAGCTGACATTCTTTGCAAATGGTAGAAAAACAACAGCCTTATTCTTCATCTCGGGAAAGTATACTTGTATGAAAAAGGTGATTTGTGACTGCGCTCTGCCATATCAAAATGACTTGAATATATCTACACACACTTAAACACAGCAACATGGTGCGCAGGGAAATTTCTCGTCATCATCGATGAAAATGTCCGTAAGAAAATCTAGAATTTATATATAAGACAGTTTCGTGTATTTAAGTCCTTATGTAGAGAAAGTAAGATGGTCGCCCATGGTGTTATCAGAACCCCGCAAAAAAAGTTTCATGGCTTGTTTTCAGCGTTTGTATTACAATAGAAGTTCGACTCTAGATTTGAAAAAGAGATTTATTTTTACAAGAATTATCCAGAGAAATTTCCCTATTGCTGAGCAGAGGGCTAAATTGCTATATATGCGTCTAAAACTGCAACGAGTGGAATCTAGTGACTTCTCCAAAACGAGGAGTATGGTTACATCTTGTAATGACAATGAACAATGACGTCAGAGTTCTAAGCTCTTCCGCTTACCTCCTTGTTCATCAATCATAACTAGCGTTTTTATCGCTTCCTCTTTGCTCTTAGCGGCAAGAAATTCAAAACTTCATAAATTTTATGTAAGATACATTCAATACATTGAGTAGATATCATCCGTCTTAAACATCAATATCAAGAACTAAGAATGAATCACTTTATCATATTTCTTTAACAAATACTTTTGTTTCAAACCGAAAAACACTTATCATTCTTTAACAGAACGCATTTCTAGCGATAAAAGTTTTGTTGAAAATTGAAAGGACAAATTTAGAAATACGTCAATTCAAAATTGTGTAGTTTCTTTTTTTTAACGACGAAGTAAGGGTGGTATTCACTTAATGTTGGTAGATGTGCTCACTTAGAGAAGTCTTACCTCTTCGCACATGTTCAGCATACGCCGCGTGCTCTCTAAGGACTGAAAAATATAAGAGACAGTCATTTCAATATTATACTTTATCTGGAATACACGTATGCAGTGGCACTATGCGCAATTGTAGAAACTTTTCAATTCTATGCATGAAGGCTATATAGTATTGCAATGGCTTAGAAGTGGGTTGTTTCTTTGAATTACTTCTGACAATATTTGCTGTACTCAACTCAAATGTTTTTGATATTTAGCCGTTTTTGTCCCTTTGTTCATATCAATAAGCTCAATCTCCAATATAATTTCTAGAATATTTCTGTATCATAATTATGTAACTTAAATTAGCAAAGCACAGTGATTTCATTACGATAGACTAAGGTAATTTCATTACGTAAAAGTATCACCCTGTAATGTAAGTGAAATAACATTCCGTAGGAATGAAAAACAATAAACTTTAATTTCGACTTCGATGAAACTACAACGACGAAATAATGCAATTTGTGTAAAGTAACAAAAGAACATTTTAAGAATTGCAGAAATCGCCTGACAACGGCACATGGACGTTTGGACTTGAATGTCACAGCTAAATGTCACTGACGTCTTGGTGTAATGGGTATTACCAAAAGAAATGACTTTCAGTACTGAGAAACTTAGTAATTGGCTTCACGATCAGATGTGACAGTTTTTGTATGTCATCTTGTAGAATTTGCTCAAAATGTTACGAGACCAAGTGTTGTTTGGTAGGACATAAGCCGGTAACATTTGGTACAGATGCTAAATCTACATGAAACAGCAAGGAATGGCGATATAACAAGATTAAGATCGCACAAATCAGATCACAGTGTCCATATCCTCCCAGTAATCAGATAACTCACTCCCCGTATTCCCTCTTGTCCCAAGGTCCCCCCTGTCTATTGTCATTTGGCGTTAAACAATGTCCCCATACGACTGCACCTTCTCACACACAACTAAACTTGTTACTCTTGCTGTCTGCAACCCGAGAAACATACACCATGTTGTGAATTGTGTCTGTTAAATTAGAATCCCCGACATGGAACCTCTGAAATTCGGGAGGGTCAATGCCCAGTATCTTTAAATTATCGATATTCAATACATATTTAGTTTATCTCGTTCTTGTTTCATATACCCCTTCAAAGTGAACTACGTGTAGATTAAGATCGTGCAGCCATTTTTGTAAAGTAATTTGTCAAGAGTAATTTCAAGTAACCTCTCTGACGTAAGGAATCTATTAGATACAGCAGAATTAGACAAATACTAATAGGTTACCAAAGACGTCATTCGGCCATTTTGTGTATATAATGAGAGGGTCTGTGGTTGGGTCGTTTGTAAAATTGATGCAGACGTACGGCATAACAAAGCTAATTCTCAAGACCAATTCCTCAAAATTGAACAGCATCATGACATGACTGTGTGGAAATAGAATATCTTCTGATTTTGTCTCTGTTTTCTATCTAACATGATGCAGTTTGTACTCGGCAATTCCTCACATCGAGATCATAGCGGACACCTTAGTCCAGACCATGTCCAACCGGGGGATAAGATCTACTGAAATGGGTTAAAACCATAGGGACCATAGAGGAAAGGGCTACAGGTACACCTACGAATTTCTCTGTCATAACCTATATTATATAATTCATATAAGTCGCCATGCAGATATGACCTTTATTCTAATTCATTGAAACCAATTTCAACTCAGCAGATCTTGATCCAAAAAGGCATGTAGAATGTCTGTACTAAACTATTGGACACGGACGGACAGACAAAACTTCACATCGAATGGCGGACGAAAAAAGAAAAGAAAAGATTTTTCGATGTCCGTATTTGTTATAAATAATTTCCATTGATAAATATACATTCAAAGTCTCATAAAATGAAGGGAAAATACAAGAAACGCGGAGATTCAACGTTATGTGTATTGATATCATATATCGAGGGTTGTTGCCAGGATCAACTGTCATAGATCCCCTCCCGATTTGTAATATAAAACATAAATCTATAGAAATATAACACCCAAAGTACCAATACACACGAAGACTAGTAATATACCCGGTCCACGCTAAATCTATTTAGTATTTCTGGACTTCAATACTTTCATTACGATCTGCGAAGATGAAGTTCAATTGCTCACTTACTTTTTTGACAAAAGATGTGAAAAAGCCCAATTTTGTGACGCCTTACACGATTTTTAATGGTGATGCTAGTTTTCATTAAGTTATATGGACTCTTGAATAGATTAACAAAATCGAGTATTACATACATACAAAAATGTACCATTACACAGAGATGACATAATGACATCCGGTTGACATTGTCCAAAAGATCGGCAGGTTAGAGAGTACATTCGAAAAGACACGTTCTCCGATATTCGAAATATTCCTGGAATGTAATTATCTTTAATAGACTTGAATACCTTCATTTATGAAAAATCGACACAGACGAACAGACATAATTTCACCTAACATTAGTATTGGAATAAGAGATAGAATCAAATTATTTACTTCTACTACAGCATTGTCAATCATCTCCTGTGTGACCCCTTGTTGACCTCCTTCACCCTCTGTCTCCTTACCCTCCTCCCCCTCTGCCTTGTCTGGCTCCTTGTCCTCATTTTTAAGGAGTGTCATCCCTAACATCCTCCCTCTCTTATTTTGATTTAAAATATGAAATCCTAACACACAATTTTAATAATCACGACCGATGTTTGAAAATGGGAATAAAAGGCATGGTATTTCCTAACTATCTCCAGAAGTAATCCGAGGAACACAAGTTATGTCACATATGCAGGGTATATCCCAGGGAATAAACTACCGGCATGTTCTTGGTCTCAGAGGGTTAACCATGTCTGCCGTTATTAAGGTAAGACAAAGAACAGCTACAAAATCATCCAATTGTTGTAAAATCCTGTGTTCAACTTATTATACAATTATTTGTGTATCAGATCATCCATGGATTGTTGAACGTTGTACACTTGAGCGCCGTGTTGAAAATATCCAAGATAATCTGTGTCTTTAATATTTCATGTGATCACTTTGGCATAAAAGAGCATAACAGCGGAGCATGGCAGAATCCTCGTTACGAGTGCTTAGAAATTTATTAAGGAGTCTTTAACATTTGGACCGAGGTATGGAGTATTGATCACAGATATGATAGAACTGAACATATAGATATATCATAGACCACGGATTCTGTTTCAAGAGGCATAAGAGCGCGCATCTGTTGTTTCTGACCTATCCTTAACAAACTTGGCTTTTGGATTTCCGAACACTCTCCTCGTCAAGTCCTACACCAATACTGCCAATGTCCCAGCTCCATTGATCATAAAAAGTCACGCAATGTTATGAATGAGAAGCCAATAATACTGCTCATTGTTACCAAGTTCCCATGATACTTGTAACATATATAACTATAGGTATACCGTTTTCAGCATCAATATAGATTTATTTTATCGTCCCCCGGTACCATCTGTCTTTCAAGGTAGGCAAATTATATTACATTCTCTTTTCATTTTCGTATGTAATATTACATGGTCAAACTACTCGATAACGCGTCACAGACTGAACTTTACGTCTGACACTGACTTATATATCACTCTCATTACTTTCCATCCCTTTTCAGTCCAGTGAAAGTGCGCCATATAGGGACCTATCATAGGAAAGAAATGCAACAACATTTTTACTTCGATTTGATTTCAGTCCATCTCTTTCATTTCCTCATCCAAAATTTCCACTCCTTGTTGATGCAAGAAATGTTTTTGGGTGAAAGAAAGTGAAATAGTCAAAACTTATTGGTACGAAGGATCCTTTTTCGGGAGCGGGGGTACAAGTAATCCACGTACCTTTTCCTAATGTTAAACCTAACTCCAAGCATTGCTGTAGTGATTGAAACAAAGTGGTCAGGACTAAATTAAAGTAGATCTACTTCATGTTAGTTCTTATCATAAAATATAAATAATTGCATGCGATGTTAAAATTTTGAATGGAGATAAGGATGCCAATATGTCGCCCTCGGTAATCCATGACTTTTAACTTTAACCTATTGGCCCCAAATTCAAAAGCGTTCGTTCTTAGTACATTTGCTTTCAGCGCATGAAGTTTCATAAATGTAGCATATTAACAAATATTGTGGACAACGAAATATGTTTTTTTACACCCGTCTACCAATCGTCCAACGATTTTTTCAAAGCTCGGCTAAAAAGGATTTTTGAATTTAATTTCCTTTCATTCTTTATATAAAGGATATAGAGTATATCAAACAAAAGCAAAACCATCAAATGTTTGTCTGAAAGGACTTGAAAATTTGCCCTTTCAGTTTATGTATAAATTACCAATATGTAATGCACACACTGATGGTCTTCTTCAAGTTATAATAACAAAGGGATCAATAAAACAGGCTAATGATGATAACAGAGGGACTGTAAACTATGTTGCATCATAGACTTACTTGTGTCTGGATATACCATAACAAAATTTAATAGTCTATTATTCATAACCCATGGGATAAAGTTATTAGACAATAGTTACCCTTGCTCAAACTCCAAGTGCTAATATAGAAAAGGGCATGTTTATCCTATGGGACGTGTTCCCCTGGAAGATTCCTGGTCAGCTATGCCGTTACAGCTGTCCCAGTATTACATCCTGAGCAAGCGGATCAAGATTTAGTCTTGTATTTAATCAGAGTTAAATAATGGTTTCATACCCAGGCCAATGCACTTCATTATACTTCAATCAAAAGAACAAATGACAGAAATCCCAAGAACGGGAAATGAGAATCGAAAAGTCCATAAATTTCAATGACAGAGGATTGGCCCGCCACAAAAAGTGCCATATTTAGAATGTCAGTTATAGGGATCGAATCGTAAGACGCTCGGAGTGGCTCAAAGAGGAAGCCTTTGCAATCAGTCATTAATGTTACATAATAGTTTCAGGATTTATTCATAATGAAAGGCAGGGCAGTGCAATCTTGATTGATGATAGTCCGCCAAGTATGAAATATACGGAAGCAATCAATGCGGCAAGACAGCTTCTGATTAATCTTAGTACTTTAATAACAAACCATGGTCTCCGTCTTTCCAACTTGACGTCGGAACTACATGCTTCATCGGGAAATTGCAACCCGCAAATCGCGTTAGACTTAACGCGCGGTTCACTTCCGCTATCAGACGTTGAAATAAGAAATTCAAACTTTGACGTGTGGGCGTCTCATTTGAGGGGAATCATCTGTATGGACTGTAACAAGTAACCATTAAGCTTCAATTGTTCTAATCCTCTACCTCCGATTTTAGACGCACTTTAGACATTGTCGATGCGGAATAAAAATAATTTTCTTCCGAGTAATCATCATTAGCCACATTCTCTGTCATCAGATGCACATTTTGTTGTCCGGTTCTTTTACCATGATTGCTTCGTTTGAAATCGCTGCTAATGAAGGCTGAGGACCTCTATAAGGAAACATTTTACGTGACTTCTACGAATTAATGTTACAGAGGAAAATTCATCAGGAGATCTGTAAGTCCAAGGACGAGAAATTATGAACCGTATAAGACGGACTTGTCAAACGATAAATTATATGTCATTATTAATGATTGTCCAGAGAATATTTTAAGTGTTACTAGCCGTTCATATTAACTTCAGCACTGTCTCAATGGTTGATTATAAGATGCATTACTCGTTTACCTGTCATATCTGATCGGACTGATTTTTACCACATTCCCTCCCAAGGGACCCAATGCTGCACCAATTACAGCTAAGTCGGTGTTTCCATTCCCCATTCTATGTAAATTAATCTGTTACAGCTATAAGTAGTTTATCAACCAGTGATAAAAATGGAAGTTTATATTTAGCCTCAGTCTAAGAACTTCTCATATAAGTACATTGTTCCTGGATATCCATATACCATGAAAACAAGAATAGCTTAAAGGAACGCACCAGAAAATCATAAAATCGTGAAAAATGTTTAAATGTTTTAACGAGGCTGTGTCTAATTAGAAAATGATGAACTTCTACCCAAGGTATTTTGACTAAATTCGGATCATATAATTGCAGTATTATAAAATTTTATGGGAAAGAAAATAGAAGTTGACCGTTCAGTATTATGTAGGGGTCATCTCAAAGATAATGGCATCTTACAATGAGACCTTATGGGGTTTTACTGCAAAATAATGATTTTTCTCATTTTTTTTTCATATTTCTGCGGAAGAGATTTTAATTAAATTCATGTTATCTATTTGTTGTACTTCAAATATCATTTTAAGAAAGAGAAATTGAAATTTCACCGTCATCAAATTTTTCTAATTGTACTCGGCCTAAGAAGTTTTTTTAGTCAAGGGAGCTTCAATTTTCTCCAAAAAGAGGTCAACATTAAGACCAACTGTCGGCAATTTTTTATAGGGTCACGGCAAAGTACCCACATGTGAAATATGCAAAATGGATGAGCAATAAAGAAAACAAAATCAATAACCATTAGTCTTCAATCAAATACTAGTAAAACAAAATCAAAGCCTCTCTTCCCATGAATATACAAACGAAATAAAATTCTGATATCCGAGCGATATCAGAACCCTACCGGCATAAATCTATGTCCTGCAACTCTGCATAGAACGTTTAAATTGCACCAAAAGATGAATGCCCACCCAAAAATCAGTTCAATATAGGTATAAGAAACGGGCGTGAAAACCGAAAATTTCATAAGAGCTTAGTCAAAGAGCCATAAGTTTTGTAAAAAAAAAAAAATCATGTCAATCAAAACCCAACTTAAAATTGATCTAATTCACACTATAATATATTCACATTATGTCATAGCTAAACTCATTTCAATATCTACAACAACAGCCAAGAAAAGTCCGGAAAACTGAAAAAATCATAAACTTTTTTGTCCAAGGCCCATAACTCTTGTAAAACAAGACATCGCCAAAGACGGTATTAATGGCCGGATTGCTGACAGGAGATTGTGTTTTGAAACACTATGTCCATTGAAAGCAACAGAGTGCAATATCAAAATCTCTATTCAAAGTTTCAACGTGGGGTTCAATTCTATATAGTTTTGACAAAGTCTTCAAGGTCAAGGTAAAATGACCAGGCCAAGGTTACCTGGATTAAAGTCAACTCATTATATCCTAACTCTTTGCAAAGTTTGAATGTAAATTTCCAAATATTATTTGTACAATCGAGATTAACTCTATATTCCATGTTTCAAGGTCAAGGTCAAACTTCAAATTCAAAGACAATACCTGCGTTCAGATCATCTCACTATACAAATTTAAAGATTGTACCCCTTATAGTTCATAAACAATTGACGTAAATGCAAAATTCCATTTCTCGAGGTCAATATCAAACCTCAAGGTTGCGGTCAAACATGGGATAGCATAGATTACAAAGCTCACCTTTTGACAGCATACTATCACGACAGCAACGTTTAATTAAAACATTTTTTTCTTATTGGCTTTTGAAAGCAAAATCGTTCAAGCGGAAAAAGTACGTCAAGGTCATTTTATGATAGTTTGATCAAAGATACATCCAATATGCAAGTTTGGTACATGTAGCGCTTATACTTTGCTCAATATCGGCCTTTTAAGGCAAAATCACTCAAGCGGAAAAAGTAGGTCAAGGTCATTTTATGAAAGTTTGATCACAGGTACATCCAATATGCAAGTTTGGTACATGTAGCACTTATACTTTGCTCAATATTGGCCTTTAAAGGCAAAATCGCTCAAGCAGAAAGAGTAGGTCAGATGCTGCATCCGATGCATGGGTTCACCTCAGCATCCCAAGATGAATCACTGGTGCAAGTTTTGTTACTGTAGCATCAGTACTTTGTCAGATACTGAGTTACCCTAAAAACTTTAATTAGACATTGACAAAGTCATTCAACCGAAAAATTTTGGTCAGATGCAGCATCCGATGCATGAGTTCAGTTCACCTCAGCATCCAAAGATGAATCACGTGTGCAAGTTTGGTTACTGTAGCATCAATACTTTGTCAGATATTGAGTTAACCCAAAAGCTTTAACCGGACGCGGACGGGGACGCGGACACCGGGGTTATAACATAAGCTCATCTCAACTTCGTCGAGGTGAGCTAAAAATTGCAGGTAATGAGTATTTACTCTAATTACTAATATATGCAATCCATAGTCTATCTATCCTAATTTTTCATTGACCCTGTCTCATTTGCTTGATTGAATTAGCTCCGCCCGATCAGGTAACTTTGCTATGACAATACCAAAAGGGAAGAAAATGTCTTGAAACTGAAAATTTAATGAAATCTGTTAAAGTCCAATGGCCATTACTCTTGTAAGAAAATGTCAATCGAACCCATCCTCGAAGTTGTATCACACTAAGATGTACTCACATACCATAAATCAGTTATTTATCTGCAACAACAGCAAAAAAAAAAAAAAAAAAAGTCTGGAAAACTGAAAATCTAATGAAATTTGCTATGTTGAAGGGCCATAACTCTTGTAAAAATAGGTCACCCGAAATCAAACTCGAACTTGATCTGTATCACATTGCAATATATTAACATACCAAAAATGGCTTCAATATATTCAAAAACAGCGAAAAAAAAGTCCGGGAAACTAAAGTGTGACAGGCAGACAGACGGAGAGACATAACCAGAAGTCTCTGACGAGACTGTAGCACTCCTGGTTGTTTTGTTTTATTTACTCATAGACAAGTGAATAAGATGCATATACATAAATAACAATTTCCATTTTATTTTAAACCAAAGACCATAGCGAGCAGGCGCTCTAACAAATTATAAGTAGCACAACGAAATAAAAAATCCATTAGACTGCAACTAGAATATCACTCATATAATTTTTAATATCCGAGATAAAGGATTTCAAAAAATAATGCCATACCCATTTTCCTAGATCCTAGGGGTCAGGGGCTTCTAGCTCAAATGATCTATCAATGACATAATAATACTTCAGCTCCATTATATTGCATAAACAACTTAGTTTCCATCATTAATAGCTATATACGAGAAAATGACCACACCCATTTTCTAAGACCCTGGCGGTTAGGGGCTCAAACAAAATATCAGGTGCACAACTAGACCACAGACCCATCATATTGCATAAATGATCAAGTCTCCATCATTTATAGTGTCAGAGGAGTTGTGAGCACAAGATTACATAGAGTTATATAGGAGAAAATGACCTCGCCCATTTTCTAAGACCCTGGGGGTCAGGGGCTCAAACAAAATATCAGATGCACAGCTAGACCATAGACCCATCATATTGCAAAAAGAATTGAGTCTCCATCATTTATAGTGTCAGAGGAGTTGCGAGCACAAGATTACAAAGAGTGTTATAGCTGAAATTGACCACGCCCGTTTTCTAAGACCCTGGGGGTCAGGGGCTTAAACAAAATATCAGGTGCACAACTAGACCACAGACCCATCATATTGCAAAAAGATTTAAGTCTCCATCATTTATAGTGTCTGTCAGAGGAGTTGTGAGTACTTTAATTTCGGATAAGACAGATTTCGACATACATGTAGATCTACATGTATCTGCAATACAGAACCTTTAATTGGCGGGTGCCCTAATTGATCAGGTGCATCCACACCTTTATTCTGTTATTAGGTCTTCCGACTTCCGTCGGAAGACCTATTGTTTTCGTAACCGTGGAAAATTGGATCAGCGATTTCTCAAGAACCCTGGAAGCTAGGACAATGAAAGTTCTCCAACGTTACGTTTGGAGTAAAAGCTAGATTGGTCTTTTTTATTTTTGGTCTCTGTTATTTTTTTCATCATGTTTTTTAGTAGATTCAAATATTTACCGGGAGCGTCGAATTACTCAAAAGGACCGAAAATTTCATGTTTTGTTATTTGTAAGCTTAAATATCTCGTATTTTGCTATCTACAATTTCCATTCTTTTTGAAAGTCGACAGCCATGCAAGATATGAAATGCTATAGATGCACACTGTAACGATTTATTACGATGACGTCCTTCACCGTCCTTCATATTTCCAAATTCAGAAGTTCATAGGAGGAAGACACTTTTTTGCTTATAATAGTAAACAAAAATTAAGCTTATGAAGTTTCCTAAAAATTTCAATATTATTATTTTTTATCCATATATCTGTCTTATTTAGTCTTTCTGATTTTTCCTATCTCTTACTGTTGAAAAGATATGAGCATCGAAATTTTGAGTTGGGTATTTCGATACACCTTCACGCCAACAGATCGGGCGCACACTAAAATTGGTAGTCCGAGTCGAGAAAAGCAGTGTTGAGATTTTCAAATTCCGATTTTACGGCAATGATGAATATGCATTTCATAAATACATTTCGATATACACAATTTGATTTTAAAACAGTTGATTAATTTAGAAGAGATCAGCTACAAACCAGAATTTACACACAAAAAGTGGTAGTTTGATTCCGATTTCTAACCTACAAACCTGTTTCTAAACTTCAATAACTATATTTTGAACATCAAGTTTAATTTCTAATTCTAGCAAACGTTCGAACATAATTTTCGGTTGGTTTATTTACAAATTGATGAACAATTTCTCCAAAATTCTTCCCTCCCCTCGTTTTTCGAAAACAGTTCTGTTTATATTGAACGATGTCGCCATGATGGAAATTCAAAATAAACTTTGAAAAAAGGGAAGGGGGGGTCCAAATTTGAACCTGCACAGCGAGAACCTCATGGTATTTATATATATATATATTGAACGTAACTTGTTATTACCATTTCTCTTCTCAAGAAAATTGGTTCTACAGCTACGAGCTCGCCTTTTTTATGGGGGAAGGGGGCAGGAAGAATTTGCAAAAAAAAAAATCCCGGCTCTGAAAAATGCTGAAAAAAATATTCCGGCCCAAAGGGCCGGCAATTTTTTTTTTCCCGGACCATGCAAAAGTAAGGATACATTGCATGATATGGAAATTTTTGCTGGCCCTTTGTGCCAGACAATTTAAAGTAAAAAAAATTAATTAATATAAATACAAACTGTTCACATAGCTGTATCTACCAGAGACCTAATACGCATAGGCACAACAATCTAGAAAAGGTTCTATTTAAACATCATACAATCTGTCTGAAATTCGCTAATTGCAAAGAGACATCTAAAGGAACGGTTATTAACTCATACTCTGTAACAGCGGGGAGTTTAACTTACACAGACATTCACAACATTTGACAATTTGTTTAAATCCGGCCCGAAGAACCGGCGAAAATTTTTCTCCGACTCTGGTAATGGCTGAAAAAAATGGCCTGCTCAGAAAATTGCTGAAAAATTTTACCGGCTGGCAATAGAATTCCTGCCCCCCCCCCCCCCCCCCCCCCTCGCCCCCCCCCCCCCCCCCCCCCCCCCCCCCCCAAATCAAATGGTTGCTCACCAACAATTATCGGTTTGAAAATTTAATGTTACTGCTATTTGAAAACTTAAATATATAATATAAATACATGTAATGTGACGTCCTTCATATTTCCAAACCAAAAATTGTATAGGAGGAAGACACTCTTGTTGCAACCGCAACAAGAAACCTTTCTAGTCTTTTATACCGTTTTTGCAAAGTTATCATATGACTAGGAAAATCAGTAGCATTTAAATGATGTAGGAAAAGCGCAATTATTCGACTTATATGGGCGCTTTTTCTTAAGGAAAAAAAAATCAGAAAAATCCATCAAAGTAACGAATTATGAGAATCTTTGATCCTTCCCTTTGTAAGAGTATTGACAAAGTCAAACGAAAAAAGAATAAAAAGAAAAATATTGGTTTTCACGAAGTGAATGGATTTCAATTACCCATTGTATGCTTAATTTATGATTAGTGTAAGCCGGAAAGATGGTCCACAACAATACTGTATGGATTATTGATCGACTGGCGTTTTATACCGACAATGCTGTAACAGAACATTTGTACACGGGAAGCGAGCTTGCTCCATTAGGAATCACCATTTGTCCCTACCATAATTGCCGGTTATGATTGGACAAGACTGTTATTTCATGTCAGAAGAGAGTAAGAACCCTAGTGTTGCGGCACCCATTTGAATCACATAGATTTTTCGTATCAGTAGTCGCAACATGGGGTTTTTTTTTCTCTCGGATCGAACTGCCGAGATTGCAAACTGCTTCACTGGCATGGACCAAGACATGGTCAGCCCATCTCTGTGCATCCTTCTGCAGATTAACTTAAAGACTTTATTCACCCTAACTGATTTCGTATGATGCATGTAAATATTGAAAGCTGCACCCTCAGATTCAGTATAGCATGCATCCAATGGGATTTTTAAGAATCATAAGATGATTACATTTCAGATATTTATAGACGTCTAAGATTTTGTAATACTACTTGTTCCCTTTTGGAATTCGCAAAGCAGTTCCATTTAGCCAACCTACAGGCTACTCCTACAACGTAAAACAAATGAAATCCATGTAGTATTTGATGTGTGTCGGCTTTCTGTGTTGGGTTTGTTATTATTACACGGAGCATTGGATACGTCGTCTTTTTCAATTGCATATTAACATCCTCCATTCTGATAATTTTAAAGTCATCTTGTATGTATGAATGTTCCCTTATTCTGATACGTCATTTGTAACATTGCATCTGAACACTGTAACATGTGTATGTTCTGGTAATTACGTCATCTGATGTTTTGTTACATCTAGAGGACCAATCCTTACGTGCAAATTGACATTTAATTGTTCCGTAATTTTGATACTTACGTCATCGGTTCTTTGGTTACATTGCATCTGGATATCCTGTAATTCTCTGCGCATGTCGTCATCTGACGTTGACCCCGTCATTCCGTTCTGTGTCATCGTGACTGACCGGTGTGTACACTCGCCTCGTCACCTAGTAAAGAAAGAATTTTACATTAGTTTTTCAATCACGTATTAACATTATGAAAGTACAAATTGCTTCACATAGATAACAAAATCTGTTTGTTCACCATCTGTGGTCAAATAATGACTAATTCTCTAGCGTATTTTTGTCAGATCGATATGCCTGTACATCAGGTAGAGGTATTCATATTGTCTATTTACCACCAATTCTCTCGAATTTCAATCATGAAAGTTAATTCAAAATTGACTAAAATTAATTTCAAATTTGCTTACAACATAATTTTTTTCTTCAAAATATAAAAAAAAAATCTCCCCTTGTTTTATCTACATGTAGTCTTATAAGATCTTATCCGTTTGACGTTTGATTACTTGTCTCAGACTAACATTTGCAAAAAGTTGGATGATTCTAATTAGCTTTCTACAAGTGTTCAAAACGTCACAATACGAAAGCACAAACACACCAAACATTAAGGCCAAATACCAGAACTAAGTCTAAGAGACACACGAGAGCAAGGAATTTTTGTTTCTAATTAGGAATTAGGTCAAAGGATGTCTTCAAAGTTGACCTAATTCATTTGGACTATGGAGCCATTGTGTTCGGTTAAGTTGACATTCCAATTATTAAACGGTCACCAATTTCTCGATACATCATTTCTACAGTACAAGCCATTCTCTGTAGTCTGTGTATGACCCATCAGAATGTCAGGAAGAAGAAAACCCAATTTAAGGCGTTCGTTTTTCATTAGCTAAGCTGTCGGAAGCAATCTGCATTTTCTAGGAAATGATGGGTCGTTTCACTTCTAGATCAAATTCCAGATACAATTCAATTTGAATATTACACCATGATAAACATGTAATGATAAATCACTGCATGGAAAATACGAGTTGCGCAATCAATGCATTCCAAAAACATGCCAATCTCGTGAAGGCAAAAGCTTTTTTTCTTCGCTTTAACCTGTTCCTGCAATATAGTACAGTACGCAAAAAAAAAAAAAACAAAACAAAACAAAACAAAACAAAACAAACGAATGAACAAATCTATCAAATCAAACTCAAAACTATTATACTTTTATAGGAAGACTGAAGGTTCGTGGTATTTTTTTTTTCTGTTTTTAACTGTTCTATCTTTAATTGAGTCCGAATATAAAAGTAAATGGTAAATAATACAGGCATTATGAACACTACCGATTTTTCTAAAATTGTCCACGAGGCAACCGAAAGGCGCTGAATACGAGCAAGTGGCGATAACTCTCACCAGATAATCGGCAGAGTTCGTAGACAGGACACATGACATTGTCGTAACTGAACTGTTCCCTTTCCTTTGTAAAAGTCTTCTTTCACACAAGACTAATTCATATCCAGTCAATTGCCTAGTTGCCTAGTTCCTAAATGGAATTGGTATGACAAGACTTTTAGAGGATTGATGGGCATGTCGTTTTTGCCTTTTTTCCTTACCGTTGTCAATTCAATGTACCCATATAGCTAGGTATTTCATGTGTAAATTGCTTTTGATATCTTTTCCTTGATACACTGACCTTTGGCCATGTTGACCTTGAGGATCTAACCTTAAAGCTTGACCTATTTTAGGAAAATACAATAAGGCCAAAAGAAAAAATACCTGTGTTTCCCATCACCCGACCGACCCTATTCAAACCCGTCGACCCTAACATGTTTTCCCGTTTTAGTTGCATTTTACATTTTTTTTTACATTTATATTTAAGACCTTGGCGCTTTATGAAATGCATCCAGAAACGTTAGATCTACCGATTTATGCGAAATCTTCCGCTTTTTTAAAAACATTATTATTTATCTATAGCCAACCGTTTTACTTTTCTATTATTCCGCTTTTCAACTTTGTAAAAATTATAGACACTTATCTTGTTATGTTTCGCTTAAACGCAGCACATACTGATTCTTATAAAAACATACATTTGCATGGAAAGAACCATGCACATTTTATTAGTGTTTTGATGATAGGGCAGTTATTAAACTATTCTATCCAGATCAATACTTGAGGTCATGCACGTGCACGTGCCAGTTTCATTTCGCGCTAACGTCTTTCCTACGATTTATAAAATTAAGTCTAAACTGAAAAAGAAACATTTTGATTTCCTAAAAACATCAGACAGATTGATATTTTATTCATACAATACTTTTAGTACTGCGTCAACCCGTTAAATACACTATTTTTGTTCGAGAAGATTAACCCATTACTATCTTACCGTACTACGTTGTTATGTAGTGACGACGGAAAAAACGTGACGCTCTGACAAACCCTATTTATTTTAAAATCATTTCAATCCGACTTCCTTTCAACAAGCCGAGTTTGCTAAGTGCTTCCTTCCCGTCTTTTTATCACTCTTTTCAGTTTTTCAGATGGTAACTCTGAAACTGAATTTTTTTTTTTTTTGGAATTGGAATACTTGCTTCTGACGTTATGTTTGTGGCCGATAAATGCTGGTTCTATGGTTCCAAACTGAGTTTTTCATGCAACGTATTAAAAGAGTCAAAATAAAAAAAAACTATGTTTGGGAAACATAAATGTCCCGGTGGCAGCTTTGAGAAAATAAATGCTAAGGTCACAAAGTCAAATGTCATAGTATCAAATGAAAGCTCTGGTCATGAGGAATCTATATATGAAATATCAAAGCCCTACCCTTTACAGTTCAAAAGTGTGTCAAAGGCTAAGGCCACTAGGTAAAAGGTCATGGTATCAAATGAAAGGTCTGGTCATGATGAATCTATTAGTGGAATATCAAAGCCCAAACTCTTTTAATTTAAAAGAAGGTCAAAGGTCAAGGTCTCTAGGTCAAAGGTCGTTGTATCAAATAAAAGGTCTGATCATGAGGAATCTATATGTGGAACATCAGAACCCTACCTCTTACAAAGGTCAAGGCCACTAGGTCAAAGGTCATGGTATCAAATGAAAGGTCTGGTCATGATGAATCTATTAGTGGAATATCAAAGCCCAACCTCTTTTAATTTAAAAGAAGGTCAAAGGTCAAGGTCTCTAGGTCAAAGGTCATGGTATCAAATAAAAGGTCTGATCATGAGGAATCTATATGTGAAACATCAGAGCCCTACCTCTAATATTTTAAAAGAAGGTCAAAGGTCAATGTCACTAGGTCAAAGGTCACGATATCAAATGAAAGGCCTGGTCATAAGGAATCCCTACATGTATTTTTTTTCTTTAGGCCCAAATGCAACATATCTTTTTCATCGTGAAAGATATGACGATTATGTTTTAAAGTGTCTTCCTAATGACAAATCTATTTTTACTGTGACTGTATGACCTTGTCCTTCAAGGATTCTCTTGACAGAGGGGAAAAGTGATGTTTTTTATGATTTAAAATAGTGAAGTTTCATTCAAGTTTTCGTTCAATTTTAAATGGCAACCCTCAAAAAATTAAAGTCCAAGGGTCATACCTACTACAAGAATTTTAGGATAGCATTCATTTTGTTCTTTCCAGAAAAGAGGTGAATAGAACACAAGTGACGGTGATCTACTACTGGTAACTTCCTACCAAGTTTAGTTGAAATTTGTCTTGCTGATCAAGAGTACAGTTAAAGACACAAACCTATTTCCATACTTAACCCCCCCCCCCCCCACATCAAATAAACCCAAAAACTTTGTAGAAGAATTCAGTCCCACATTTTCCAGAATTCACCTATAATCCTTTTCCTCCATCTTTTCCGAACAAAATCATTAAGATGACATATGGTGTAGACATTTGATTACCTTTCTAAACCTGGAGGTCTTATGTAAGAGTCTGGAGATACACATAAGGCATCATATAATACATGTAATAGCATGTACATGTACTAAAGTGGTTAATATTACACTATACATGTAGTCAGTGGTGTGAAGTGAAGTGGTTATCATGCCTCACGGTACACTATTCATGCAGAAGTGTGCAGTGAAATGGTAAGCATGGTACACTATAAATGTAGTGGTGCGAAGTGAAGTGGTTATAATGGTACAAATGTACACTATTCATGCAGGAATGTGCAGTGAAATGGTTAGCATGGTACACTATACATGTAGTGGTGTGTAGTGGAGTGGTTGTCACAGTAAACTATACATGTAGTGGTGCGAAGTGAAGTGTTTATAATGGTACACTATTCATGCAGGAATGTGAAATGGTTAGCATGGTACACTATAAATGTAGTGGTGTGTAGTGGAGTGGTTGTCACAGTAAACTATATATGTAGTGGTTTGAAATGAAGTGGTTATCATGGTACACTATTCTTGAAGTGGTGTGAAGTGAAGTGGTTATCATGGTACACAATTTAGGTAGTGTTGTGTAGTGAAGTGGTTATCATGGTACACAATTCATGTACATGTACTAGTGTATACTAAAGTGGTTACCATGATACACTTCATGTAGTGGTGTGTAGTGAAATGGTTATCATGGTACACAATTTAGGTAGTGGTGTTTACTGAAGTGGTTATCATGGTACACAATTCATCTACATGTAGTAGTGTATACTAAAGTGGTTACCATGATACACTTCATGTAGTGGTGTGTAGTGAAATGGTTATCATGGTACACAATTTAGGTAGTGTTGTGTAGTGAAGTGGTTATCATGGTACACAATTCATCTACATGTACTAGTGTATACTAAAGTGGTTACCATGATACACTTCATGTAGTGGTGTGTAGTGAAATGGTTATCATGCTACACAATTTAGGTAGTGGTGTTTAGTGAAGTGGTTATCATGGTACACAATTCATGTACATGTAGTGGTGTAAACTAAAGTGGTTACCATGATACACTTCATGTACATTTTTAGGTGTGTAGTGAAATGGATATGATGGTACACTATTCATGTAGTAGTGTTTATTGAAGTAGTTAGCACAGTACCAGGACACAATACATGTAATGGCAGCAGGGAGTAAAATGAGCACTCGCCAAGTCGCCATTGGCGACCATTTTCACGATCGGGCCACTAAAACTTTGACCAACAGTCGCCCAGATGGGGAGTAGGAGATATTGTAAATCAGATGTTGGTTTTCAATTACATAACACTTCTCTCTATACTCCGTTGAGTGAGTACCTATTCACATCTTAAAGCTAGATTTAAAACTGGCTACAGTAGGGAGCTCTCGAGTGGCCAACGATGGGATTAAAGTGATCATGTTACCTGTACCAGTATGATAAGGGGATCGATAGCAGACGATTTTTAAAGACTCTTTGAATATTAAGAAAATGAAAATAAGACATCAGGCATTTCTTCAACAAAGGATTTACAACTTTATTAGTTTAATAGCAATCAGCAACCATATTTTATTGTACACATTTTCTTTAAACCGAATGGCGATCAAGCGCAAATTCACAGGGTTGGGACCCCCTGGAATTGCCAAAAATTTTCAGGGTGGAGGGAGGAGAGGTAGAACCCCCTGGAATTTGCCCCCAAATCCTCGTTTTTCAGGTGAGTGGGGAGGGATGGGATCGGACTTCCACTGGAATTTGCCTTAAAATCCTTTTTTTTGAATTTTTTCTAAAAATGAATGCACCCTTCAAGAAAAATTGAGCCCCTAGTTTTCTAGCTGGGCCCCTAAATTTCATTTTCAAGGGGCCCAGCTGGCCCCTAAATCCTGCAGCCAATTTTACTCCCTGAATGATGAATAGTAAAGTTAGCACAATACACTATACATGTACCGGTAGTGGTGTGTAGAGAAATTGTTACCTGTAGCATGGTACATAATACACATAGTGGTGTATAGTAAAGTGGTTTGCATAGTGCACTACCACTTATCAGGACTCTCAATCAGCCTGATGTAGGGCTACGGTAAATACCCCATTCCAAATGCAAAATAGTACGAGATTCATATAAAGAAGCGTTTGTAACTTATTTCTCCAAGTAAAAGCAGGGATTTTTCAGGGTATTTTACTTCTGATCCAGGGTCCGGTAAAATTGGGAAAAATCGCGGCGTTTTAATGAAATTGGGAATTTCCAATAGTTTAATTTGATTCTTCATGGAATAAATCCTTACACAGAGATATAACTCCTTCTTATTCAAAGTGTCTTCAATTATAAAAATAAATAAGCTCAAAATGCATCGAAGATGCAAAATGCCGAGTTGCAAAACTGGAATGTAAGTATGAATATGCAGACTAACATGAAATGTGTATGGTTTGTAACAACATTTTGTGGTCCTAAATGAAAATTTCTGGATCAAGAAATGGTCTTCTCTTTATTCTATATCAGCGTGTAATATATTTTCAAGGATACAGATTTTCCTGTGACCTTGATCTTTGACCTTTTGACCCAAAAATTAATGGCAAGTTTCATGATTATAGGTGCAATACAGGCTCAAAAATGGTCTGGAAACCATTTTCAATTACCTAAGTCCTGTGACCTTGATCTTTGACCCTTTGACCCCTAAATCAAAAGTGGTCATTTTCTATTCACTGGAAACATTTCTGGCAAGTTACATGATTATAGGTGCAATACAGGCTCAAATTCAGTCGGGAAACCATTTTTAATCATCTTAATCCTGTGACCTTGACCTTTGACCTTTTAACCCCAAAATTGATAGTGGTCATCCTTGATCCATGGGAAACATTTCTGGCAAGCTTCATGATTATAATTGCAATACAGGCTGAAATATGGTCCGAAACCACTTTCAATCATCGGAGTCCTGTGACCTTGACCTTTGACCTTTTGACCCCAAAATCAATAGGGGTCATTCTTGATTCATGGGAATCATTATTGGCAAGTTTCATGACTTTAGGTGCAATACAGGCTAAAATATGGCCAGGAAACCATTTTCAATCATCAGAGTCCTGTGACCTTGACCTTTGACCTTTTGACCCCAAAATCAAAAGTGGTCATTTTCTATTCACAGGAAACATTTCTGGCAAGTTACATGATTATAGGTGCAATACAGGCTGAAATATGGTCCGAAAACCAATTTCAATCAACAGAGTCCTGTGACCTTGACCTTTGACCTTTTGACCCCAAAATCAATAGGCCTCATCCTTGATTCAAGGGAAACATTTCTGGCAAGTTTCATGATTATAGGTGCAATACAGGCTGAAATATGGTCCAGAAACCATTTTCAATCAACTGAGTCCTGTGACCTTGACCTTTGACCTTTTGACCCCAAAATCAATAGGCCTCATCCTTGATTCAAGGGAAACATTTCTGGCAAGTTTCATGATTATAGGTGCAATACAGGCTGAAATATGGTCCGGAAACCATTTTCAATCATCTGAGTCCTGTGACCTTGACCTTTGACCTTTTGACCCCAAAATCAATAGGCCTCATCCTTGATTCAAGGGAAACATTTCTGGCAAGTTACATGATTATAGGTGCAATACAGGCTGAAATATGGTCCGGAAACCATTTTCAATCATCTGAGTCCTGTGACCTTGACCTTTGACCTTTTGACCCCAAAATCAATAGGGCTCATCCTTGACTAATGGTGAGTAAGTGTATGAAGTTTCATTGTTATAGCCTCTTTCGTAGTTGACTTATAGTCCGGAAACCAATTGTTGACGCCTTCCCGCCCGCCCAACCGCCCGCCCAGACGCCCGCCCGCCCGCCCGCCCGCCCGTCTCACATCAAATTAAGAGCCGAGTTTTGCAACTCGGCTAACAAAGTACTAGTAAAACTATCTATACTTTAGATTGTACTTCAAAGGACATAATGATAATCTTCTAGGATCAGGAACAGGCATCTGTTCAGAGTCAGAGGGGCTACTTTAATGATCATGATCAATCAGGATTCAGATTCAAAGTCAGTGTTTGACGGGGGACATTCCCACTGTCCGAGTCGCCCTATTCTGTTTACTGAACATGAACTACTTTCTGTTGTTTCAGATTCTTTTAGGCACCGTCCATTTGATATTCTGGGGGGGGGGGGGCTTGGGTTTTTTGTCGGAGCCAGATTTTTTTTTCGCCCCGGACCGGGGCAAAATTATTTTTTTCTCGCAAAGTTGGAGCAAGGAATTTTTTTTAACAATGTTAAGAATGTTTGTGTTTTATCAATAGAAATTATTTATATTTTTACTCACAACTCTAAATATTGATATATCACTTAATTTTTATGCAAGTATTCAATCATCTTCTAAACACAGCAGACAAATAAAAGATTTTTACAATACAATTCTCAATAAACAAAATTTATACAAGGTACATGCATATAAGAGGGTCTGAAGGGAAGGTCTTTCAGACAATTTTTTAAATGAAGAATTGTAAATTGGTGAATAACCAAAGATTTCCTTCCAAGCTAAATTATTAGAACATGAAATTAGACTCTATGGAGTTTGATGCATACATTATACATGTATTAATACATCTTTTAAGGAAGCCCATTCTTTTAATAATTCACATACATGTATACTTTTGATATCTGCAAAAATATGAACTTTGCAATTAGAGAATAATGTTTTGATAGAAACCTTTGGCGAGTGAAGCGAGCCAAAAAAATTGATATAAATTGAAAACTGTGGCGAGCGAAGCGAGCCGGAAAATTTTCAAGAAATTTTATGGTAATTCTTCAAATTCAGATTATTTGTAAGAGCAAGATTATTTTTTTCTGTCACACCATACGCAAATTTATTTTTTTCATCAAAATTCAGAGCAAAATTATTTTTTTCGAAAAAAAACCCAAGCCCCCCCCCCCCCAGAATATCAAATGGACCGTGCCTTATAGTCACTATCCAAAATTTTAATTTGAAGAACATATCTCTCCTCTACAAAGAAGATGTGCTCCCTTTTGTCATTTTTTGGCATCAAATCTGCTGTTGTAAGACGACATGGTCATGGGTTCCCAATACTGGAGATACAATTTGATGATTAAAACGTAAACCTATACCGGATATAAGATTTCTGACCAGTTTACACATGGGTCTTCAATGTCGTATTTCTGCAATGTATTTCAGTCGTCATTATTTTGCTCTTTATTGAAGAACACTTCAAAAAAATTGTGAAGTTCAAATTGGGAAATTTCAACCATAAATTGGGAAAATACAGGCCATTTTGGCATTGGGAATGGGTCCGATAATCGGACCCAAAAACGAACTTGAAAAATCCCTGAAAAGCATTCTACTTCATTTGGTTTTATATCTTTTTTTTTTTTTAATATTTGAGAAAACACTGCTATATTTCCAAATTTCAAAGGTCCCGTCATCAGTCCAAAAATTGGTGCGAGAGCCCCAACTGTACATTAAGTGGTGTTGTGAAGTGTTCATCACAGTGCACTATACATGTGATGTGTGCAATGAAATGGTTAGGACAGTCCACTATATATGTAGTGGTGTGTAATGAAATGGTTATCATGGTACACTATGCATGTAGTGGTGCTTAGTAGAGAGGTTATTATAGTACACTTGTCATGTAGTGGTGTGTAGTGTAATGGTCAGCACGGTACACTATTCATGTAGTGGTCATAATGACACACTATTCATGTAGGAAGTGGTTAGCACGGTACACTATTCATATACCGTAGTAGTGTGAAGTGGTTATCATAGTACACAATTCATGAAGTGGTATGTAGTGAAGTGTTTATCACAATACACTATACATGAAGTGGTGTGTAGTGACATGGTTATCATGGGGCACTATTCATGTAGTGGTGTGTAGAGAAGTGCTTATCAAAGTACACTTTGCATGTAGTGGATTGTAGTGACATGGTTATCACAGTACACTATACTGCACATGTAGTGGTGTGTAGAGAAGTGGTTATCAGGGTACACTATACATGTAGTGGATTGTAGTGACATGTTATCAAAGTACATGTACACTATACATGTAGTGGAGTGTAGTGAAGTGGTTATCAATGTAGACTGCAGAGGTAGTGGAATCAAATCTCCAGCATTGCCAGACGTCAAAAACCACTATGACCTTGCCCTTGGGCAAGTTGCTTATTTCTGTTCATCACAATAAAGATGTTTTTGGGGCCCAACTTAAAATTTGGTCATCATGGGCAACTGGGCGACTGCCAATTTCCGTCCCTGCTTAGCATACAGGATTGTTATATTAACAGAGTACAATTACTGTATCTTTTTAAAATCAATAACACTATGATGTATCCTATCTGTATATGTTGCGCTTAAGTCACTTAAAGTCATTTATTATCATTTAAATAATGTAGGAAGGTATTGTATCAATGGTGGCAACTTTAACTTTCGATGACAGCATAAGCACTAAATGCCCAAACAAAAAAGTAACTTACACAGGGTGATGGGAAAGCAGAATTCTAGAGACTTGAGTTTTGAATGCGCTACCGTGACATGTGGTAACCCAATGTTAGCAAAACTGAAATACATGGTACGTGTAAAGCGCCATCTCCCCTAATGAAACAAATTAACCCCCCCCCCCCCCCATATCGGGAAAAATGCCCTCCTAGAAAATCTACGACTTTTCTCTTTTTTTTTGGACAAACAATTTTTGTTTCAGACCTTTGCATAATGATATATGGGAGGGTGAACTGAAAGTTAATGAATTATGTAGATCTGTATCTTTGGTGAATACTGTCAGACTGTGTGATGCATAATGTAAACACAACCATTCCATATTTTCACAATTTCAGGAGAGAAAGGACACAGGCCCAGGGGGTGGATTTCGCATTAAAAACAGACCAACACAATATTTGCTTCATTTATCATAAACATTCATATCATGGACAGCCATCTTACCAAGGTGGACTTATTTTTTGGTATAATATGTCCTCAAATGTCAGGATAGACACCCCCGATCTAGGCATTCCAGTTAACCTTTGGGGGCGCTGTCTGTACTTTCGTTTTAAAGGTATAGTCTATTTCGTTGGTAGTTTATTTCATTCATTTGATTGTTTTGACATGATAAGGATAGTTATATGAAACGGCCTATAGTAATGGAGGGTCACTTTCTCAGACAGGTACGCTTCAGATTTTCTTTGTAGCTGTGACCAATTTTGCATCTTTTGAATAGTAAAACTACAGTTTCTTTTTGGTTCTAACGACTAATACTTGGACGGCGATGATGAAACATCATGCTACAAGTTTTAATTTCATAGTTTCCTTCATAGTCTATAGTATATATTTTCTCGTATTTATCGCACAATTTTCTATAAGAGTTATCCTTCCTAAAGGTTAACTGGAAAGCCTACCCGATCCGATGATAATTTTATCGAATAATATGACGTCACGGTGAATTAAGACAAGTAGGAATGAGCGTAGTTCAATCCTAAGATTTTTCGCATAAGGTAACGACTGTCATAGAGTTAAAAATTACGTTATTATCCATGGAGGAAACCCTATTATATTTCTAGTCGCAATCATAAATGTCCCAGCGACCGAACGTATAATGCGTTCCCACATAGCCATATTTCCTCAAACTTTGCTAGAGTCAACTCCCTCCTTGAATTACAACTCTCGGACTTTATCCATCTTTGCTATGATAAAATTGTTTTACTTGAACAAATTTTCTGAAGTTTTCAAATCGTTTACATCAGTGACTGTGTCTTGATAAGAATTTACAAAAAAAAAAACCCTGATATTTTTAAAGAATCTGAATCTATGCTGCTTAAATTTGTAATTTGATATATCAAATTTGAAATGACTTGTATTATATCAAGGACTTATAAACAGATAAACAAAAGTCCTTGGTTATATCAAATAATCAATTTGATGTATATATCTTAGTAAATTCATTATTGAATTTTTCAAATAAGTGATTTGTTATATCAAATAGTTTATTTGATAAATCAAATTAATAATTTGATATATCAAATTAGTTCTTTCAAAAAGTTTGTTATAGCAAATGATAAACGATTAATCCTGTGGCCCTAATAAGCTTCCGTAAGATATAATAAAACTGTTTTCGCTATCTCAAACATTGTGACCATTGCTGGTACTTTCAGGCAATTTCCTTCCTCTCTTTCTCTCAGTACTGAGTTAATGTTCTGGACAGTTTATGTTCAAGTTAATGTCAAGAACAATAGACGTACAGGTGTAGGCCATTCGTAAGATATGACAATAGTCTTTGAGTAAACCTGGTGCACAAAATTTTCATTTTTTTTTTTTCATGTTCATAAATGCAGGGACGTATATAAAAAGTCTCAACAGACAACACCCTCTACTACTGGATTCCTAAAGTAGTCATTACGCGAATTTATGTTAAACTAGTTTGTTATTCTAAATGACCAAATCCATGTGATCACAAGGACTTGAACTGATATTTCATTTATCCATTTATGTACATTTCCCATTTGTTTCTGATATATAATCTTTAATAAATTTGGGTCCCTGTAAAGTGCGAAACAAAACAGATCGAAACGAAACGAAACAAAACATAAATCTTAAAGAACTTGAGAAAAATTTATGTAAGTGCAGAGAACTAGCACGAATGTCAATATCTGCATATATTATTGCCTTCAAGCATTATATTCTTGTGGCTGGAGGGTTTTTCAAAGGGTCAAAGTTGACGATTAAAACATAATATATACATATTGCATTTTTTAGGATTAAAGGAGAGTGAACGGGATGAATAACCTCGTCATAGGCGGAAAAAATATGTTTTAGCAGGGAGGAGTCTAGTACAAAGGAAACGGAACTGTTCCGTTATGTGTATTTGAAAACTTTATGAGAAAAATGAGAACAAAGACTGGTAGGGGGGGCACATTTCGTTTGAAAAAGGATAAGCATTTTTTCCCTGAAATGTGCCCCCCCCCCCCCCCAGTTTTATGATCTCATTACGGTGTCATAGCGTGGTTTTCTATCCCCTCCCCTTTATTCCTCTCAGATACATGAATGAAATTTGACATTTACTTTTTTTAATTGTCAACTTTGATTCTTTCAAGAAACCCTCTCGGCACTAGTTACAAATGTCGAACTCTTGGCTTAAGGCAATATTACATGCTGATCTTGTCTTTAAATATTCGTTCTCGGCGATTTTTCCTCTTTTTCTCATATGCTTTAAGTTTTATGTTTTGTTTCGTTTCGTTTCGATCTGTTTCGTTTCGATCTGTTTCGTTTCGTTTTTGTTTCGTTTCGCACTTTACAGGGACCCATAAATTTGAGATAAACGCAGTGGCTGACCGAGCGGTCCCCTTAGGCTGGGGTCAAGGGGCGAAATTTGCCAATTTTTATCGTATTGTTTGCTTCTTTTTTTTTGTGAGTCAGTGCCCGGGGGGGGGGGGGGGGACATAAATTCTTTTCAGTACCAAATTTCCCACAAATTTTATCGTTTTAGAGCCTTGAACTGAGAGGGGACTGAGACTCCATTTTCCGAATTTATGCATGCCGATAAATTTCCCGCTGCTACAGTAAGGGAGTGAAGCCTCCGGAAGCATTGCAAAAGAGAAGTTTCTGCATAAAAATCAGTGGCGGATCCAGCACCCCCTTTGCCGAGGGTCAAGGGGCGAATATTGCCGATTTTTACTGAAAATGGGCCAAAATATACATGTTTTTGGAAAATGTTGGGTCAGTGCCGGGGGGGGGGGGGAGGGAGCGGACGCCAGGCCCACATCCGCACCCCACTGAATCAGCCACTGAAAATACTGCAACAAAATGCAAGTTTTCAAGATATTTGTTGAACAGGTCAAATCACAACTGCATTCTTATGGATTTTATGTATTTTAATTTGACATAAAAATCACTTTCTGAATGGCTTTCGGTATCTTCCTATTTTAATTGCAAGCAAATTAGAGCTAAAAGTTATCTGTAATTTTTGTCAACTCGAAACGATGCCGTACGAAAAAAATTAAATGTGAGCTGATCTTTTGTAAGGGAGTTAACTCCTAAAACGAAGACATACACACAGATGAAACTGAAAGCGTTCGTAACTATTAGTTTTACCATTATTGTTCTTGAAACCGAACCCTTATTATTTCATATTAATAGTTATACGATCTTTCTTTTACTTATATTCTAGTATGTGCACGTGAAATATCGCAATTGCTTCCTCTGCAACAAAAATTGTGCAGATGACAGAAGTAGACGTGCACATGCTTGTCTCGGCACAAAAACCTGTCGTTAATTATTGTTCACTACCTCATGCCTCTATGTTCATACATTCATAGCATACTCTACATAAACAGTGGAGGGTACCATGGTACAGGGTTCTCAGTAGATACTGTCAGTATATTGTTAAAAGCCTACTGGTCGAGCAGATATTTCCGAACTGAAGGTATTTCCGAACGATTCGCTAGTTCGGTTACTTGGAGTTATTTTTTTCACAATTTTGGTGATACAGACGTCTAGATATTCAGAAAAATAACCGACATGCAAAAGGAAATCTCAAAATAACTTTATTTAGTATATTCAGTGGCGGATCCTGCACCCCCTTTGCCGGGGGGTCAAGGGGCCAATTTTACGGATTTTTACTGAAAATGGGCAAAAATATACCTGTTTTTGGAAAATTTTGGGTCATTGCCGGCACATCTGCCACTGATATTTTAAGTGTTTGTTTCTCCTGCTGTTTGTAACGTTCATCGGTTTGGGAGCTGGGGAAAGTGACGTCATTGTGTTAAGTTAATAAAACCATGCATATCTTGACCTAGTTTCGGTGTCATCTATTTTCCAAAAATCTATTCTTGTCAACTGATCGATGAAAACCTGCATTGAGAGGGGCCCAGCACAGGATATTCACGAAAAAGTGTATAAATTTCATGTGTTAGAATACCAAAATCATTGAACGTACCTCATCATGGTTCAGAAAGTCGCTTTAGAAATAAACTTTGTAAAAGTTTTATGATATATGTAGACCTAAAATTCTTCAATAAGGATAAAAGGATAAAATAAAAAAGTTTTGAAAGATTTGATATATATTTGACCCCAGGAGAGACTAAAATGCAAATCGTTCGTAAATACCTTTAGTAACTTGCGTAAAACGGACGTTAAAGGGGGGTATTTAAATACCCTCAAATCAGCAATTATAGGTCGATTTTCAAAATTATTTTTACATAGGCATTTGTATGAAGGGTGAAGCATTATTTGATCTGAGTTTCATGGTGATTGGACGTATAGAAGCCAAGTTATTGACGAAAAACTGTAAAAATCGTTCAGAATTATCTGCTCGACCAGTAGTGACATGTATTTATGTATGTGTCATATCACTTTAATTGTAAAACACATCAAACAATAAGTATTAAAACTAGAGCTTTCATATTTTATATACATATGGTAACTTTAAAAAATAAAGTTTAATGTGAGAACAATGCCTATGCTTTTTGAGATTAGAGGGTCAATGATCAAGGTCACTCCTTAAACTGTTAAGTTTAAGTACTTTAAACTTGACAATAACTTTTGAATTAAAAAGTGATGGGACTTCATTTTTCACATCTGTATTTCTTGATGCATAACCTTTCTTTGAGTACCAACATTTTCACCTCTTGACCTTGACCTGTGGTTTGACCTAAAAGTACTTTTTAAAAAAATCTTCAACCTTAGCCCTATCTTTTGAATGGTCAGTGATAGGGCTTTCATACTTCACATGTGCATTCATTGTGGCAAGACCTTTCCATGATACCAAAATTTTGACACCTTGACCTTGCAGTTTGATCTATTTTTGAAAAACTATAACTTCTCATTTGCAGCGAACAAAAAACCCAAAGATATGGAATCAACAGAGATGGATATTAGTGTATCAGAAGAGATGGATGTTAGTGTATCACAGAAACCAGATTTCAGTTGTGAATTATGTAAAATATCATATACATCTGAAAGTGTAAGTATTACTGCATTACTGTTTTATATTAGTACATGTATATATAAACGGGTAATTAGGAAATATTATACTGGATAAAATGTGAATTTCAAAGGTATTTTTGATTTTATACTCCCACCTTGTAATGGCTTACATGTAATTAGAATTTGTTTTTGTGTTCTGCTCTTCCGTCATTCAATTTTCCAAGAGATAACTCGTAGACCTTTTGAAGCCAAGTTTAGATGCATGTGTATGGATACACTCAAAGGATAAGGTCACTGATGTATTCATTGTAGCTCAAGAGCTTCCAAATCTTATCATATATCAGCAAGGAAAACTAGCAGCCATCCATATGTGGTCATATGTCCTCTTATACATTGTATTTAAACTTTTTGTTGTAGCAATGAATAATATCTAAATCATTAAATTGTTGAAGAATTAAATTACCTGTTCCTTTTTATTGCAGGAGCTAAATGAACACAACTGGTCTTTGATGCACCACATCAAATTGGAAAAGAAGAAAAAGTAAACATTCATTTCCATTTTTGTGTCATTTTATAGGAGGGTGGGGGGGGGACAAAAATTCTATAACTCAAGATGTATATCATTTTAATTGCAGTAGATTGAAATATTTCTTCCAGAGGGAAGGGATGATAACAAATAAAAACACAAACACTCAAATACACAAATTTTTGGCCACTTGGCCTTTATCAAGTGTAAAAAACAAATAACAATTCTAAGTAAAATCCATCTTTGCTTCTCTGGCGTTCATTGCAAATGGTAAAGGCCAAGTGGCCGAAAATTTGTGTATTTGAGTGTTTGTGTTTTTATTTTTTATATCAGTTTAGGCCAGGCATATTGTCAACTTTTGAAAATTTAGTTTTTCTAGTCATTCTTAGAGCTCATATTTTTGTCACACTTTTATTTAAGTGTTGAAGTATTCCAACATTACAGCAAAATGCTTATTTACTCTAAAAGTTTCTCTTTCACTTCAGAGGATCCATCCATAACTGTACATTATGTTTCACTACATCATCCAATATAATAGAGTATGGGAAGCATTTAAATGGAGATAAACACAAACGTGCCATAGAAGACAACAGAAGACAGAAAGACGAAGAAGATCTACTGATGGGCAAAAACATCCTGTTTGCAAAGCTCAAGTATGTACAAAATGACTTACTCATTCCTTAACACTTAAATATCAGTGAGTAATGTGGCATTTAAACTTCATGTGTCTACTCCTTGTGACTTGACCGTGTCGGTTTTATGTGCTGATAAGAGCCAACTTATCACAATGGACACACTTGCTCTTCAATTGCTCTTTTAAGGTATTTTTTCAGCAGATGCTCATTTATTGCATTAGACTGGCTCAGTTTCTGTTAGTTCCTTTACAAAAATTACTTTCAAAATGGTCTAATTTCAATTTACGACTTTGGAAACACTTGTTTCCTATACATGTACTTGTAGCTTTTCACATCACTCTGTAGGTTTTCCATACATGTACATGTAAAGCTAATGAAATATATTTTCATAAGAATTCTCGTGTAGGGATAAAACAGAGTTTAGCACATGTAGATTGTAATACAGAAAATTATTTATTTTTCATAGACAAAAAGAAGCAGATTCTGCAAACAAGGTAAAGGAAAGTGAAGCAAAGAAGGTAGATTCCATGGAAACACAAGATTCTTGGTTGAAATATGACAAAAATCAGAGATTCAATCAAAATAGAAATGCTGGACAGAAAAGCCGACCATTCAGAGGGAAATTCTTCAGAGGGCATCAAAGGTCATTCTCAAATCCAATACCAGTGATATCGAACCATCAACCGCAGTACAACCAAAACAAAAACACATGTGACGGTAATAGGAACTCATGGAATAACTGGAATAGACAAGAAAACTATGATTCTCAGTATGGTTGGCAGGATTCATGGTCTAACCAAGGCCAACACTTTGACAGTTACAACAATGTTGATTATAGCCAAGATTTTGAATGGAATAATTTTTCAGGACAGCAGGGCTATTCCTTTGACCTTGAAACATATGAAATGGAGAATTCTCGAATGAACAATAGCTTTGAAAATCCGAACTATCATAGATCTCTAGATAAATTTTTGGCATCGCCACTGCTTCCTCCCCCAGATCAACAACGACAATATGAGGACTTCCTTCCACCAGAAGCTCTGCCCAACTTTTCTTCGAGGGGTAATAAAGATAATACCATAAATAGGAATAAATCCTACGGTGATGATGAATTGGATCATTTCCCATCACAACTGAGTAAAGATTATGATAGAGACAGAGGGTCCCAGAGGAGAGAAAGAGATAGATCATCTGACAGAGGAGAAAAGGAAGTATTCAAAACTCCTGAACCAGTCAGAAGCAGGAGCAGGATCTCACAGGATGAGAATTCTCCTGAGGACTCCACAGGACAGAAACGGAGAAGGAGCAATGAAGGACACCAGTCACGGAAGGAGAGACGATATGATTCTCCTTCTCAGTCACCCAGTAGGGACTTCCTCAAAGATTCTCCTCGGGATGTAGGTAGGGGAAGGTATTATCAGAACGAGGAGTCAAGATGGAGTGGTGAACGTAGTAGAAGGGATGGCTCAGAGGAGAGGTCTAGCTCTTACTCAGACTCACGACACAGAAATAGTTCATACTCTGACAGGAGGCAGAAAGAATCCAGGAAAGACACAACAAGGTATCAAAATGATGGTAAAAGGTCCGTGAGATTTTCAGATGAAGTTTCGTCAGAGAGTTCAAAAGTCACAGATGAAGCTGATAGTACAACAGATATTGACTCATCATCCAAATCAACATCAAGGGAGAGGAAAACAGAAAAAAAGAAAAGTACAGGAGGAATAATGAAAAAGAAGAAATCAGTCAGGTCACCATCTTCTTCGCCAAGACTGTCTCCTACGTCTGGACGGAAAAGCAAATCAAGGGTAGACGAGGGAAGTAGTGTTCTGGAAAAAGCTGAAAAACTGTGTAAGGAACTAAGGGACAAACGTGAGAAGGCAAAGAAAGAAAGAGAAAAGAAAGAGAGGCAAAAGAAGTTTGAAAAGCAAGAGGAAATAAATGAACAACTAAGAGCTTTATCTGAGAGAAGCAAGGAATATGTGAAAGGCCATGTATCGGCAGAGGAGGAAAAATTGAGTAACATTGATGCAATGTCAGACAGTGGTAGAAGTGTAAGCAGTAGTGTTATATCAGACAATTGCTCATCAATGTCTACTGATCAAGGTATTGAGAAAATCAGGAAGAATATCGAACAAAGTGTTATTACTCCAGTATCAGTTTCTGATAAATCAGGAAAGTCTCAGAGTGGTAGTAGAAAAGACAGTAGTCCAGAGGCGTTAATTGGAGGTAAAATTATTCCAGAAACTTCAAAGAAAAAGTCATCTAAGGACAAAGACAAAACTAAAACCAGCAAAGAATCAGCCGATAAGGTAGAATCAGAAAAATCAAAGTCAACATCTACTGGAGAAAAACAGAGTCAAACTAGTACCTCAAAGTCAAAGGAAAAAGAGGGCCTATCTACAGAATCATTACTGAAAATGGTGAACTCACCAAGGTCTCGTAAGGAGCGCCTGAAGTTAGCGGAAATGTTAAGATCATATGCTAGTTCTCATAATAGGTTGTCTATGCCGAGGTTTAATCTCCAATTGAGTGGAATGTATGATAAGCTGGAAACCCAGATGGAGGACCTTCACCTTGAAGAACTCTCGCCAGATGTACAGCTACAAATAGCTCAATTGATAGAAGCAGACATTAAACCTGATATTAATGAGTTAGAGATGGCACTGTTCCGTGATTCAACAAAAGCGACAGCTGATATTAGTAAGGAGCTTCATAGGACGGACAGTAATGAAATATCATCCACCACACCTACATCTACTTCATCTGTATCAACAAAGAAATCTACATTACTAGACCAGGCTGTGGATCAGTTCCAAGAATTAAATGCCATTTTAGAAAATGAAAATCGCAGAAGATCTCGGACATTATCAGGCGGTGAAGATCATACGCCTGTTGTTAATTCAGGAAGATCGCCTCTGTCTGTGGACAACGTTCATATAAAACAAGAACCTATGGACAGTGGCTACGGGAATTCAAGTAGCGGCTTACAGTCTGGGTCTGATAAAGGTTTAGATTATGGTGGATCAGCTGTTGTCTCATCTAGTGGTGTCAGTGACATGGACACAGGGGAAGCACCAAGAGACGAAATCGGCGAAAAAACCCAAAATGATCCTCCTACTTCTACTATCCCATCTGGAGGTATGTATGTAATGAAAAATGACTGACATAAGTTTTAAGTAATACATGTATCTAAATATACCATGAACATATTGCACTGGAATGGAATTTAGTTTTCAATACGAAAACATTGAAAATATTGTGAATTGGTCTTGATTTATTAGATGCTGACTTATTGAAAAATTCATAACCTATTCTTATTATTTTTTGTTTACTGATTTAACATTGAACAATGCTAAAACATGTATTCCTTTTGCAGAAAAAACCTTAATTGTAATCACTATCTCATACATGTGTGATGAAAATAAGTTTTCCCATATATACTTGTCAAAATTTCTAACTTACCATTCTACGGGTATGGATTTTCGTTAATGTGGAATTCAAATTATTTTAACGATAATTTGATTTGATATACAACATTTCACTCTTTACTTTAAAATCAAGAAAAATGAAATTTCTTTCAACGGAAACAGACCGTGACGAAATTTGAATTTTGAACGCTTTTCATGAATTTCGCGTATTTTATCGGAAAATTACAATCAAACCACTTTTAAAGAATTGTTTGTACCAAATTTGATAAGAAAAACATAAATGAAACGGAATGCATTAATTACAAAAGCGATAATAAGCAAATGAAACTTAACGAATTTTCCATAAAATGGATGCTTGCTCATAACTCTTGTTAGTGGTGCGTAAAATGAGCTTCCATTAACCAAATATCTTTTCATAGACTAACTTTTCAAGAAAAATGGCATAGCACAGGAAAAAATTAAATATCGCATTCGCAGGAAATGTTTCAACACAAAAATCCTTACCCGGTATATCAATGATACCGGAAGTGTTATTGACTCGCAATGCATCAGAAAATTTGTAAGCATATCACGACGAAATAACAGTTTCAATCGCCGATATTTCAAAATCCGAAAAACGAATCGCATGATAACTGTAGGAACTTTTCTATTATAGCCTTTTTCAGTCAAGAGACAAAGTTTTCTTACAAACCGGAAGCGGATGATTTTTTAGGCGAGTTTCGCGTAGCGATCTCGGCTATAGTGATCGCAGGATTTTCATGACGTCACATCACTTCCGTGACATCCCCACGCCCGTAAAATGTATAAATTGTATATTCACAGTTTTTCTCAACTCCGATCCTGTGGCCCGATGACCCTGGACCTCATTATTCACCATATTTATTTAAGACAGCGTACATTGCATTCCGCGCTTTAACAGTTGTTTCATAATGTTTAAAAAATCTAAAAGTGAGAGATTATGTTAAAAAGGATACTGGATGCAGTAAACATCAACTGTCTCGTGTACACGTGTGTTGAAATTGCTTATAAGTTTATCGGCTATACTGCGAATTACCGAAAAGACAGCATTTACAGAAACGACAGTGATATTTACCGAATAGACAGATATATTTATTTTTGGTTTTGATGATTTTATAAACACATTTCCAATCATAAAATGTGTTTAGTTTTGAAATTTAAGTGTCTTTTCGGTGCAATTTGGGGTCTTTTCGGGAAATACCACGTCTTTTCGGTAAATGCTGTCTTTTCGGTAATTCCTACTGCCCTCTATACTGTACCACGTGACACTATGTAAATAAAATGGAAGGCGCTGATGTTCAAGTCGTAGCAGTTCGAGTGTTTAAGCGATTAACGAGGAGTTACGGTCATACATTACACTTCTAGGTATAGAAATCAATTTAGAATTCACAGACAATCAAGCGTTCATAGCGCATTGGTCTGTCGCATCTCGCAAATAGAATGCCCTGACTCACTGAACACCGAGCCAGGGCTGGAACGGACACGCTGAACAGCTAAATTCGAGTAAATAATTGGCAAGGGGTCTGGGGACTTCCTAGATCCCCAGTAGGTCCAGGGGTCCCCAGACCCCTTGCCAATTATTTATGTCCCCTCCTAAATAATAAGGTGGATCCGCACTGATTCTGATAGTACAGACGTTTATTTTTTCTTCATGTATAGCACAGGGGTGAGGTATCATCGCTTGGTCACAAACCCTTTCCTTTTAACGTACCCTTTCTTCTATATGTCCACAGGTATATTAAAAAAGTTTTATATATATAGACAGAAGGGTTTGTATTGAAGAAAGGGTTTGTGACCAAGCGATGATACCTCACCCCTGTGGTGTATAGATCTGCATATCTGTTCCACAGGCCGTAAAAGTGCCTGGTATGTGTACGACCTGTGTTTATATTATTTAAGGCTAGTATCTTTCTGTGGGTTGTGACACCCATTCCAAACGCTTGCCTATTGTTTTTGTTTTATTTTTTTTTTGGGGGGGGGGGTCTTTTTAATCCGACAGTTTTCTACTGAATAAAACGTCACTTTAGTATTGTACAGTCTCACGTTTCACGCTTATTGATGTACGTAACTTATCAATGACAAAATGAGAGAGAGAAAAAGAGAGAGAGAGGGGGGGGGGCTAGAACAATACACGGCTCGCATAGATATTTTTAAAACTTCAACAGAGAGAGAGATGTAAAAAGTGAGTTTCTGGTCGGCACATTCATTACATATATTCGCGCCGTTATGCCGTCCCCTATGGCATGGATTGAATCAGTTGAAATGAGATTTTGGGCGTAAATTAAGAAAATTAGTTTTGATGTCGGCCGTGCAAAGTACCGCTACCTTTCAATGAATCAGTAAACGTGTACACGAATGCTTTCGAAAACATGTACATGCAATAAGGCTGTGTCGTGCGAAGAACATGCGGTAATCCAAATTCCAATTATCTTAATAGCAACTTTGAACGAGGGCTTCGCACAGTGACACGTGAGAAAACGTAAATTTCGCGTATGTAAACAGATACGTGTACATGTATTAATATAAGCCCCTGATTTTAAAAGAGCTTCATTGACGAAGTATGGGGCCTAACATAGAAGCGAAAGAAATTCCTTTTTTTTTATAATTAAATATGGACTATGTATTTTTATTTTCATTCGCCAAATGGGCGAGTTGGACATGATGTTTTGGGGGCCCAGCTAAAAATTTGGTCGCCATGGGCGACTGGGCGACCGCCAATTAATTTCTGTCCCTGGGTTCATAAATGTTTTATTTCCGAACATTGGAAAATGGATTTGTTCTATCTGCTAATACAATATTTAAAAATCCCATAAGGCCATACCAAATTAATTAAATGTTCTTTGGATTTTCTTGTGAAAAAAAGGGTGCGAGCGGGCGAAAATATAATTATTTTATTTAATTTAAGTATTGCAGTTTTTAAGATGCGGGCGAGTAAAATAATTTCATTTTTGATATAGGTTACCCAAGTAATACATTGCTTATGTTTATCGTACTCAAAAAGGAATCCCCATATAGAAATCTGGTGACTAGGAAGCCTGGCACATAGCTCTACGGAAAAGATTTTCGAATATTCCCCCCTCTTTGACTTTCGATGGGACAACAAATTTGCTCCCAACATAATTTTTCAAACACAAGAAGTATCATTTTCTTCAAAATTTACATAATCTCAGACTTCTAGAAGCTTCAAGATTTGCAGAAGTCATAACCGACCCTAAAAAAATCTTGAGCCAGATATCTCGTGGTGCGGGCGAGCATTTTATTTTTATAATATTATTTTTTGAATTTTGAAAAATATGGTGCGGGAAATCCAAAGAACATTTAAATAATTTGGTATGGCCTAAAATAGTTTGATATCATTCTAGAATGAATAAACGAAACTCGCCATCAATTCCTTCAGAGCTTTGATTGTTAAAATGCTGTAGAATTTGAAGATACACATCGCAGGATGATCATTTATTCATTTACACTTTAAAAATCTTTCTTTGTTATTATAAATATAGATATTAATCAATTGATTTCTACTTATTGTGATATTGAAGTAACTGGAAAAATGTAAGTTAGAAATTTTGACTAGTATATATAATGATTTACTTAATCTTATAGAGATTTCTACTTCTTTTACTATTATTGTAGATGTCTCTGCACCACCGTCTGTTTCTAGTAGCCACTCAGCAGAGAGTATTTTTGATACAATGTATGATATGAGTGTGAAGGAGGAGACGATAAGGAATGAGCTGAAGGATGTGTATGGACAGATTGACTACCTTAAAAAGGTTATAGAGGAAGCCTCAATTCAACTCAATAGGTACACAGAGAAGAAAATCAGAGTAAGTGTAATATCTGACGTAACTTAGTCGCTTTAGATGAATAGAGAATGGATCCTGAAATGCTTGAAACTTGATAATTGTTCTTCATCATGACTGAAAATGTATTATAATTTTATTTTTCTCTTTCATCACTGGCTCGTTTTAAATAAATTGAATGTGGAAAAGATACTAGTAAATAATACCTCAAAAAACATGAAAAACTTTGACTTAATAGTGTTCCTTATCATGACTGAAAATTTGAATGACATTTTTGACTTCTTTTGTACACTATAAGTTAATCAAGTTATACATAATCGTTCTAGTTTACGACAACTACGTGTTATGACATGGCAATTATTGTGTTTTTCAGCTTGAAAAAGATGAGGGTGATCTAAGAAAGAACAGGCTGAAAATTTTACAAGGTAATTAGTAGTGTCACCTGTAAAGCAAAGCTATATACTTTACATATACATGTAAATATGATATGTACAGGGAAACATTGATCACTTTTGACATACATGTATAGAGGAACACAAATGATTTTCCATTTCATACAATGATTGTCCGACATTGCACTAAGTCTTGTTGGCAGCATAGAAAATTTTAAAGTAATCACGGTAGAGTCATCAAACCTTACACATACATGTATGTCCCTTGTTCCATCTACTTTAATGTTCAAGGTCAAGGGTTAAATGGTAAGGTTATTTTTTACTTTGTAAACCTTGTTAACATCATAGAAGATGTGCAAGTGTGAGAGGATGGTACTTGTTGTTTTCCTTTATTGGTAATTATAATCATATAATACTTCAAAATATATATTTCAGATGCCAAGCTAATGCATAGATCAAACCAGACCACACCCATGTCATCTGATGTGGAGATGACACCAGACACACACACCCTGTATACCACACCTATACTACCGTCCAGAGATACCATACACACACAAGGAATGAGAAGTGATACAGCTTACACTCAAGGATTTAGGAATGATGCCATGCACGCACAGGGATTGAGGAGTGATGCCATACACACACAGGGATTGAGGACTGATATTGCACACACACAGGTACCGAGGAAGGATGCTGTATACACACAGGTACCTGATATCACTACACCTGATCAGCACACATCACCAACACCGTTTAGTTCTAAGTCCTTCAAGCATGTGGAGGCAGAGAGGGATAAGATTGTTACAACTGCAACTAAACCTTCCCATAATGCTTCTAATCCCTCACAATCCAGCACTAGTAATAATTGGCAGTCTAATTCTGGCATTCAATCTTCTGACCCTTTGCTTCAGCAACTTCAGGATTTATCTTCGTCCCTGAGAGACGATGTACAAAAAGCATCAAGTCAGGCCTCACCTAATCGAGATGACTCATACTTTGGATCTGTTGATAGAGCAAGTAGCAAGAAAGGGAAAAATAAACATGTTGACTCAGAACAAATTTCAGTCAACTGTGATATGAGGAAGAACAATATAACAGGTGCTCTGTCACCTGAAGTACTAAGAGAACAAGAGGATACTTCAGCAGTAAAATCTTCTCTTCCGGTAAAATCTTCTCGACCACCTATGGAATCTAAGAGTTCACATGTGTCTGAACCCGGTGTTCCTATGGATCAAAGTGATGGACATTCAGAACTGCCGTCTGTGTCAGAGAAACAAGGCAGAGTAGGAGGAAACTCTGACAGTGAGGTGTCAAAGAGTACAGAATTACAAAATGCTGGATTTGTTACGCTCAATTCTTTATTGAGGAATACAGATGGTAGTGATGGTACAGCTCAGCCACATGGGGAACAAAGTGTTGATGCCTCAGGAAATACAAATAACAGTGGGGCGGGGTCAGGTGTTACACCCACAGGGAGTAGGCCTCTGAGTTTTGAGTACATGGGTTCTATCCCCACCAGACTGGACTATACATCTTTCTTTGAGTCACTCCAGGGTCAAGGACGGTGTGTTTTTGTTGGGGGAGACCAATCAAGTAATGTTTTACAAAAAATTGAATCGCTTATGTCCCAAAGAAATAGTTTGAAGGAAGGTGAAGAGCCTCAGAAAGATAAAACAGAAGATATATTGAAGAAACTAAGAGTAATCAAACCTAAGGAGCAAGGTTCTGAATATGACAGTGTTAACAGTAACTGCTCATTAGGGACAAAGATTAGTAGGTATGCTAAAAAGGGGGAGTTAAAGACAGCCAAGACATCAAAGAAGGATAAGACTAAGAAGGATAGAAGTGAGTCAGAGAGTGGTAGTGATAGGACATTACAAGGGGATGCTGTCGTACTTAGTGACTCTAGTACTCCTGTTAAGGCAGGCAAGGAAAGTGCTATCACACATAGCTCATATAAAAATATGACTTTGAGAAGCTCAAGAAAAAGTGTAGAACCTGCCGAACACAATGATCCAGGAATCATTGGAGAAGATAAAAGCGTTTCCCCGTCAAAGAAAAAGTTAAAGTCTAAAAAAGAGAGGGATAGAAGGTCTGTAAGGAAAAAGAAAGAAGAGTTTGTGATCGATTCGAGCTCTGATGGTAATGCCTATGAAGGGGAAGGCATACCAAGGCTCTCTGATGTTAGACAGCAGTTGGAATTCAAGGTCAGTACTTGAATGATTAAAACTTGGCTCTCTATAAGATATGACAAACATGCTGAAAAGGTTGTTTTTGGATTGAATTTGAAATTATTTATAATCTCAACTTATGTTTCACACAATTTCGAATACATTTTAAAATTGACATTATGGTGTTGTATTTGTCAAACCGATTTTGACCCCAACATGACCTCTTATGAAAGATTGTCAGATCTATGACCTCTCATGAGTGATTGTCAGATCTCTATGACCTCTTTTGAGTGATTGTATTATCTCTATGACCTCTTATGAGTGTTTGCCAGATCTCTATGACCTCTTATGAGTGATTGTCAGATCTCTATGACCTCTTATGAGAGATTGTCAGATCTCTATGACGTCTTATTAGTGATTGTCAGATATCTATGACCTCTTATGAGTGATTGTCAGATCTCTATGACCTCTTATGAGTGATTGTCAGATATCTATGACCTCTTATGAGTGATTGTCAGATCTCTATGACCTCTTTTGAGTGTTTGTCAGATATCTATGACCTCTTATGAGAGATTGTCAGATCTCTATTACCTCTTATGAGTGTTTGTCAGATCTCTATGACCTCTTATGAGTGATTGTCAGATCTCTATGACCTCTTATATGAGATTGTCAAATCTCTATGACCTCTTATGAGTGATTGTCAGATCTATGACCTCTTATGAGTGATTGTAAGATCTCTATGACCTCTTATGAGAGATTGTCAGATCTCTATGACGTCTATGAGTGATTGTCAGATATCTATGACCAACATGACCTCTTATGAAAGATTGTCAGATCTATGACCTCTCATGAGTGATTGTCAGATCTCTATGACCTCTTTTGAGTGATTGTATTATCTCTATGACCTCTTATGAGTGTTTGCCAGATCTCTATGACCTCTTATGAGTGATTGTCAGATCTCTATGACCTCTTATGAGAGATTGTCAGATCTCTATGACGTCTTATTAGTGATTGTCAGATATCTATGACCTCTTATGAGTGATTGTCAGATCTCTATGACCTCTTTTGAGTGTTTGTTAGATCTCTGTGACCTCTTATGAGAGATTGTCAGATCTCAATGACCTCTTGAGTGATTATCAGATCTCTATGACCTCTTATGAGAGATTGTCAGATCTCAATGACCTCTTTTGAGTGAATGTCAGATCTCTATGACCTCTTATGAGAAATTGTCAGATCTTTATTACCCCTTTTGAGTGATTGTCAGATCTCTGTGCAAGTAATGCATAGTAAAAGAAAAGTTTCAATCAGATTAGGCCAGTACGAGTTAGAAATAGAATGATAAAGTGTATCACAATCTCCCCTCCATATTAAGGTGAGGAATTTTCTTTAAATTTTACTTAATCATATCAAATATAAATTTTATAAATATTCTCCAATATAGCTGATAGTACAAAAGATTCCCTTCATTACCAAAGAATGATTATTATTGTTTTAATATGCCTCTCTTTTTCAACCACTTGAAAAATCACACAATGTATATTGTAATCAACATTTGATATTATGATTGTTACCTCAAACATAGTCTGTAAGTGATGTTCCTGCGTCGGCTGCGGTGGAGGTGTCCGAGTTCGATGAGGCTTGTCTGGTAGAAACTGGCTCAGAGAGCACCTCAGATATGGTACCTCAACAACCAATCAAAAGTGAACACAGAGCGCGGAAAAAGTCCCTGCTGGATGATGTACAGCTTGATAGTATGACGGAGTCAGAAGACAGCCGGACTAAAGTTGCCAATAATACCCTGCTGTCTGAGAGGTTTGTCGAGAGTGTTGAGTTGCATCAGTGTTATTTATTATTATACCATTATTTATAGATTAAAAGTTGTACTTGTGTTTACAGATATCTTTTTTTGTCTGGAATATTTTCTTGAGTAATTAGGACTTACCAAAATGTGTGTTAAACAGAGGAACTTTTTATCTTGGGCCGTTATTTTTATGCCCCCTCACAAATTAAGTTAGGGGGTGAATATGAATCACCCTTCCTGTATGTCAGTTTGTCTGCTTTTCTCTCACTCTGGACAGTATGATCAACATATTTACCTTTTTTGAAAACGACTCTTTCAAACTCACTTAGGTTGTGTAACTTGTAAGCTTTTCTCAGTCAGGGGTGCTACTTCAACAAGTAATTAAAAAAATTACTTCTACAAGTAATTATCTGACTGATATCAAATGTACCCATGATTTCACATAAAAAGCTAAATAATGTTTGATTTCCTATAGCAAGTAAGAAAATACAGCAGTAGAAGGCAAGAGCACTTCCATTATTTTCAAAAGGAAATAACTTTCTCAGAAGAAACTGTTTCAGTTAAGAAAGATAGATGAAATTGTAGCCGAATTTCACATAAAAAGTTGCAAATTTGTGCAAGTTTGTAACCCTGTAGATTTTTAAATAGAATTTTCATCCCAATAGCAATAATTTTTCCTGTAAATTCAGACTTTCCTTTTCAAAATAAAATTTAAATATAATATACGATAATTGCTTAAAGCTTTACTCCTTTCATTTAAAGATAAGCCCCTTTCAATAAATATTGCTTAAACAAGTAATTTCAAGGGAATGGTTTTACCTTGATATTTCTGTTACTGAAGCAATTATTACTGATACGAGTAGCCCTTATAAGAATTAAAAGACTGAGAACTTTAAATGTGTATGCTACAATCATTACAAACCATCCATTGCCATACTTTTTATGTATATTACTAGTATAAGTAATATGTTGCATGGACATTGCAAGTAAATCCGTTACTTATAGAGGTAATCATTTTAGAAGGCAAAAGTAGAAAGTTACTTGAAAAGGTAATTTTTCAAATTACTTGTTGAAGTAGCACCCCTGACTGTTTCTTGTCATGCATTTTGTATGCAAACTTCTTCGATTTCTAAAAGAACCTATCTTTAGAATGAACCTGAAAAGTACAAGGTAGGCAGATATATTTCCCTCATACCTTCGATAAAGTCATGTTTATTTTGTATATAACTGATCTCATATTTTCAGGTTCCGCCTTAAGCCAGATGCCATACAGAATTTACAGAGTACTGTGAAAACCACGTTACAGCGTACACGTAACACGCGGGAACAGAAGTTTACAGGGCCGGTAGAGGTGGTGACAGGATTACAGGTGGTTGGTAACCTTCTCTATGTAGCCTACCAGATGAACTGTATCAAGTGCTTCAACATGGAGGTATGATGTCAATTTTGTATGTATCATGTCAGAACTGTGAAAGGTTAAAAAATACATTAAGTTCATGGAAGGAAATAAATTGAAAAATATTTTGTGTTTTTCCATTTATTTTGATATAAAATAGCAAAAATGCTTACAGTAAAGTATGAAGACAATAATATACATGTACATGCATTAAAATTTACTTTCTGATCCTTTTTATAATGGCTGTTTATGATTACAGACAGGAGAGGTTGTGAAGGAGTACATGTGTTATATGTATTCTGTGAATTGTATCGTCGTTTCGTCATCTCAGCCGGACCAACTTGTTGTAGGATGTAGTCAGTACACCATGATGGTCTTTAATTGTCTGGTATGCATTACAAGTCTTTCACTCAAGTATATATGTGCATTATCTGTGACTGAAAATTTTTTTCTTTCACTTTATTTTTGTTTTTTTTTTCACCCGTTTGAACAGACAAAGGAATTGAAATTTGATTCTCTATGGCTCTTTATGAAATAACATCTTATAAAGATTTATTTTCTTTTCATAATAACTTTATTTATGTGATCTTTACTTTAGACAGGTGAGATCTGCCACAAAGAGGAGACTGAGGGTAATATACAGTGTTTACATGAAGACTGGGGGAAACTATTCCTGGGAACCGACTGTGGAACTGTCATTGTTAAAAAACTCAAGGTACTGGATAAAGATTAAATCATGAAAATTATGTTCATAGTGTACATACTTGGAAGTTTTGCCTCTTGGGTATAATTGTAGGAAATATTCTTAAATCTCCATATTTATTGCACAAAGAGCATGTCAAATGATTTTTAGCTCACCTCGACGAAGTTGAGATGAGCTTATGCTATAACCCCGGTGTCCGCGTCCCCGTCCCCGTCCCCGTCCCCGTCCCCGTCCCCGTCCGCGTCCGCGTCCGCGTCCACGTCCGGTTAAAGTTTTTGGGCAACTCAGAATCTGACAAAGTACTGATGCTACAGTAACCAAACTTGCACAAGTGATTCATCTTGGGATGCTGAGGTGAACCCATGCATCGGATGCAGCATCTGACCTACATTTTCCGGTTGAATAACTTTGTCTGGTTAAAGTTTTTGGGGTAGTTCAGTATCTGACAAAGTACTGATGCTACAGTAACCAAACTTGCACAAGTGATTCATCTTGAGATGCTGAGGTGAACCCATGCATCGGATGCAGCATCTGACCTACTTTTTCCGCTTGAGTGATTTTGCCTTATAAGGCCAATATTGAGCAAAGTATAAGTGCTACATGTACCAAACTTGCATAATGGATGTATCTTTGATCAAACTTTCATAAAATGACCTTGACCTACTTTTTCCACTTGAGTGATTTTGCCTTGAAAGGCCAATATTGAGCAAAGTATAAGTGCTACATGTACCAAACTTGCATATTGGATGTATCTTTGATCAAACTTTCATAAAATGACCTTGACCTACTTTTTCCACTTGAGTGATTTTGCCTTTAAAGGCCAATATTGAGCAAAGTATAAGTGCTACATGTACCAAACTTGCATATTGGATGTATCTTTGATCAAACTTTCATAAAATGACTTTGACCTACTTTTTCCGCTTGAGTGATTCTGCCTTTAAAGGCCAATATTGAGCAAGGTATAAGTGCTACATGTACCAAACTTGCATATTGGATGTATCTTTGATCAAACTTTCATAAAATGACCTTGACCTACTTTTTTCACTTGAGTGATTTTGCCTTGAAAGGCCAATATTGAGCAAAGTATAAGTGCTACATGTACCAAACTTGCATATTGGATGTATCTTTGATCAAACTTTCATAAAATGACCGTGACCTACTTTTTCCACTCGAGTGATTTTGCCTTGAAAGGCCAATATTGAGCAAAGTATAAGTGCTACATGTACCAAACTTGCATATTGGATGTATCATTGATCAAACTTTCATAAAATGACCTTGACCTACTTTTTTCACTTGAGTGATTTTGCCTTTAAAGGCCAATATTGAGCAAAGTATAAGTGCTACATGTACCAAACTTGCATATTGGATGTATCTTTGATCAAACTTTCATAAAATGACCTTGACCTACTTTTTCCCACTTTAGTGATTTTCTTATTATACATGTACTTAGAGATATGTTTTAATTGAACTTTGCTGCCGCGAGGTGAGCTTCGTAATCTTTGATTACACTATGTTTCTTTTTCATACAGTGTTACTGAGATGAGTTGGGTGATTTTAAATCCTGAATTTTGCCTTGATGAGGGTATTTTGAATAAAATGTAATAATGATGTATCGCTTAAGATTCTTTTTATCACATATTCATTGTAATAGATAAAAATACTTAACATTAGCAAATTTCAATTTGAGCAAAAATGTGCCGATGTATAAGGGTGGCAATCAATTTGAGCTGACTAATTAGGATACACCAAAGTGATATGACATTCATCTGTTATATAGTATACATAAATTACATACGGGTTAATTCACCATGTGAAAAAGAGCCGTATCATGTAATCTGTTACCTCTCACTGTTAAAAAACTCTAAAATGTACCTGTATTTGCAAAGCGAAGGAATGATAAACACTCTACATGTGCATGTAATAAAGGTAAATATTTGATAATTATTTTTGTAGGTTCAAAACAACAAGACTTTGGATACCTTCCTATGTACAGACAGAGCTATAAGCTGTATAACATCTGCACGGCAGGGAAGTCAGAAGATGTTAGTGATTGGTTCCTTTGATGCTGTTATCTATGTTTACGACTCGTCATCGGGCCTCCTTATTCACATGTTAGAGGGACACACCCATACACCATTTTCTATACAGGTAGACAAAAGTTCAGATTTTACGGATGACTAGATTTGATCAATGACTGGAGCATCAAGCCCTCCCAATGCTTAGGTATGATGGACTTAGATCCATAATTCCATCATACTACAAGTTGAATTTGTGGACTGATTTTCCTTGTTCTTTGTTCCCTGTTGCCTGAGTGTCGTATAATGTCATGTTTGAATTTTCATACTGTCCCTTATATGAGAAAATTTCCCTTCCCCTCAAGTCTCAAATTCACTGTTCCAAGTAGGAGGTATTGCTTACAAGTTTTGAATTCACTTTATGGCTTATTGAAACAGCAGCCTAGTTTTGATTTTGTTGGATTTGTCATTTTATTCATCATGTAGTTATTGTATGTGTCTGATAAATGTCAAGAAATGTTAGTCATTTATTGGATTTTACTGTTTGTTCTGTGTGAAGAATTGATTCTCAAAGTCTGCTGAGGATACTTCTGATAAGCTTTATAGAAATTGTGATTTGTTTATTTGATAACTGCTGTAGCTTACCTTGACAAAGTGGGGGGGGGGGGGGGGGGGGGGGGAGGGGGCTTATGCTATCACCCTGGTGTTGACATCTGCATTTGGATTCACACCATTCACAGCCTCCTATAAGTCCAAACCACACTTGTATTGATAAAGCCTCTGCTGCATCTGACCTATATTTATGCTTGATCTACCAGATTCAGTAAAATGGGACACCTCTATTAGACGCTTACTTCAAGTCTTCAATCAACCAAACTTGTGTGAGTAAGGCATCTTTGGTACAGATGCTAGTCAAGTAATGTTGCCATTGAAATGAGCTCTATCATCTATGAATACGCTATGTTTGTCATGTATGGAGAACCAATGCAACCCTCTCACAAGCTGACCGGGCTTGACGTGCCGAGAGGGCTTACACACAACCACTGAGGTTCCTGGTCACCTGTGGTAGGTGTCTGTAACCCTACACCTGGGGGGAATACCTCAGTGGGAGGGGACTAACAGGTCAGCCTTGGAGAAAAGAGTATTAGGAGGTAGTATTTCTGACGATTTTTAAAAGTAGGAGCAAATTCAAAGATGTACGGTTCCTGCCTTTTTGGATGTTTTTCACAGATAAAGATTAAGGTCACTAAGTGAAAAAAGGTACAAATTGAAAGGTTTTGCTACAAGGATTACACATGTGAAATATTGGATCCCTATACTTACTATTCAAAAGTTATTCATATATGTCAAGTTTTTCAAAATGGGTCAAAGTCCAAGGTCAAGATCACTAGGTCAAAAAAATTAATACCAACAGAAAGATCTTCCAAGGAAGAAAATACACGTCAGATGTGAAAGCACTATCACTTACTGTTCTTAAGTTATGCCCAATTTTATGTTGTACAATAGTACAAGGTAGGTCAAACTTTAAGGTTACGTTTACAAGGTAAATTTTAAATTTGTTACCAATGGAAAGGCCTTGTTGCAATGAATACATAGACATATGTAAAGACAAACAGATACAAATACTTGTTACTTGGATATTTTTAGTAAACTATGGTGGAGACTTTCTTGTCATTTGGAATGGAATTGGAGTGATCAGCTATAAAAATGGGAAAAAGTTGACCATTTTTCTTCAGAGTTGTTCTCCTGATTACTTTGGAAATCAATTATTAGAATCCACACAGTAGAAATTCAGCAGTATATTGTTTTTGACCCGTTTCTTAACTTCAACCTTGGCCATAAGTTTTGAATATTTTGACAGGACTTTCAATTGTCACATGTGTATTCCTTGTGACAAGAACTTTTTTTTGGCAACAAGGATTCAACCTGTTATCACAACCTTGCTGTGAGTACCACTTGGCTTACACACAATGATAACTGACCATAGGCTCATAGTGTGTCACAACACATCATTTATATAAATTATAAAATAGAAAAACGTACATGAAGAAACAGATTGCAGCTGCATGTATTTTGCTGCATATGTAATCTGACCAGTTTCTTTTCATCTCTAGCAAAAACTATGTAAGTACAAATTTATCGCCTGGATACATGTACATGTACACATGTAGGTTACTAGGTAGAATGTTCTAATGTAAAATTTTGTATGCTTAAAGGTAGTAGAACAGTCAGTGTACAGTGGCTCAGGGGATAAAACTGTCATGGAACATAATCTTATGGTAAGTAAAAATCCCACACCTGTTGTTGGAACACGTACATGAATATACAGTATTTTAAATTTGATAAAATGTCTGTCTTGATATTCAGTGAAATCTGAAAGCCATCTGTTCAAATAAAAAAAAAGTAATTGAGTATGAGTACAAACAACATCAATTTGTATATGAATACAATTACTAAATTTGAATTCATTAATCTGAACTATGTTGAATGTTGCAATGCAGTTAAGGGATCACAAAATGTCCAAATTTGCACCTATCGACAGACTTTTAAAACATTTTGATGTAACAATTAGTGGCTGGTCAAACAGTGCTTTAGTGGGCCACTTATTGTGATGTCATAATGTATTAGTCTTCTATTTGGTGGTCCAACTATTCTTTGTCTGTTTTAAAAGTTTATAATGCAGTATAATATTTCAGACAGGGGAGCTGATATGGATCTGTAACGATGCCAGCAGTATAGTATCTAATGTGGCCGTCTCTGGTGACATGTTATTCTCTGCTTCCTATGATAGATACATTAGGTGTTATGACTTAAAGGTAATGTCGTATTGTTTATGCGATATCTTTTAAAACATAGTATAAAAACTCAGTAATGTGATTGTATAGTCTATAGAAAGATTACCTCATTTCCTAGCAAGTGACCAATTAGTAAGGAAAATAATCAAGCCTGACAAATCATAAGGTGACCAAATGGTCTGTAACTGTTGAGAGAGATTGAATATGCAGAAAACTCCCAAGTATATAATCACAAAACTTTTTTCTAAAATTTTCTGACCACCGGGAAAATGCCAGTTACTATGTAATGCATTGAATAGTAGTGTATTTATTTAACTTTACTTTTACTGATAGATAATTGACAATATTTTACAGAGTAAGAAGTTAAGTAAGGTGTTTTATGGAGCAGACATTGGGCTGGTGACAAAGATGTTGGTACAAGATGGCAAGGTAAAACGAACTTCACATTTTACCGATTTTCCACCATGTTAAATTCATCAGAAACCTACATGAAATATTTCATTGTATAGAGACATTATACATATATGATAGGGCAGTCACGGTTAATCGGATTTTCCGGTTAACTGAAAATTTGGTTAATCGCGGTTCAAGCTTTGGTCGGTTCGATTCGGATCGCAGTACTGATTTTGGTTCAGTTCTTTTTTCTTTTTTTTTTTGTTTGTTACATCTGGTAATCAGTAGTTAATTAATTTTGTATGATACACAGACTGTGATTGGGTACTTTGTCGTATTTCACCCAATGAAATGGGTTGTTTCCTTTCTTAATTGTAGAAGTGCACCTGTTTGTTTGACAGGTGGAGTCTAAGAAGTCTTCTAGTTGTTCTATTTTGGTTACTTTGTTGAATGTTGATAAAATCTCAAAGAAAAATGCTTTCAAAGCAGAAGAATGAAAAAGAATAATTTGTTGATTTGTTATTGAATTCTTACCATTATTTCACTCTTTTATGGAATTAAACAACACAAACTCAAACCGAGCCAAAAAAAAAAACGAGAACCACACTTCATTTTCCTGAACCAAACCAAACCGACCAAAGGCTGAAACGTGACAGCCTTAATATATGATAACATGCATGTGGAATACATATATTTGACATCTTTGTGTTTACAGCTTATAACTGGTAATCGTAAAGGTATAGTGGAGTCCATACAGATCTCATCGTCTAACGAGTTTCCGTGTCAGGTAGGTCACTATGTCCATAGTAAAACATACACTGTACACTTTCTGTTCCTGTATAAAGGAGGGAGGGGTTGTTGTCAGTTTTCATATTTTATGATTTAACACATTGGTTATTGCTTTAGTTACTATCTAAATAATTTTCAAAATTTCTGTCAATTTTGTTGTAATAAACTTTGACAAGGAAACCATGTTTTACCTTTTCCAAAGCACTGTTTGATTTTAAATTAAATTTATAGCAGTATTTGATGTGAGTCTGACATTTTAAACACTTGATTTTAAATTCACTTTGTTAAAGTAAGAATACATGTATATGAATGTTTAACATAACCTGATTTATTCTGAATTCTTTTGTAAGTACAAATGTAACTTCTTGTTAGTGTGGGCTTATGGTAAACTTCGTATCCTGCGGCAGATTTGAAGATGCCTCATCAAATTTTGCAAATAAATATCTTAACTATTTGCTTATGGGAAAAATGAAATAAAAGAAAACTTGCTTCATTAGAATGCTCTCATTAAATGGCAGATAATGATTTATTGATTTCATACTTTTACTTGTTTCAGCAAAATAATTGTGATTTCATATTTGGACTGAGATCTCACTTGGAGCATCATGCAGTGCATGGCCATTTAATGTTAAATGACAAAGTATTCCATTGTATGTGGAATGGATGTAACACCAAGATTCCTGTAGATAAAGATAGAAAGGTATGTTATTATTTTGGAATGACTGTGCTGTTTTTGAAAATTTTTGACCTCGTGACCTTGACCTTTGATGTACTTTTCAAAAACTTTAACATTAGGCATAACTTTTGAATGGTAAGTGATAGGGCTTTCATATTTCACATGTGTATTCCTTGTCACAAGATTTTCCCATTGATACCAAAAATTTTTAACCCAGTGACCCTGACCTTGACCTTTCACATACATGTGCTTAACAGAAAATGGCATTCATACTTTCAAAGATGCAACCGGGAGCATTGGTGTTTCACAAACACAGGCTTTATTTCTTGATGTATTTCCTCATTTTATGGATATTTTAACTGCTTACAAAATCTTCTCTGAAGAATAGAAAATCCACCAATATTCTTAGAATTTTGATTATGTAGAAGTTATATGTGTACTTCCTGAATTTATTTTACATGAAATATTCTGAACATAAAAAGTTTTAAATTTATGTTTTAGGAGGCAGAGTCCCATATGAAGAGCCACATCATCTAATAACAACCAGCAGTTCCTGGACTGACATCTATCATTTACTATCATCTTATTCAAGATTTGACAACTGTTTATAACAGAGCTCATTACTGATATTTTACAAGAAGTTTATCTATTTCATCATTATCAAATTAACGCTGTGAAGAATTTTGGAAAATGTCATTACATTTGCACTTTATAGAGTAAAAGCCTAACAAATGTTTGTTGCATTTACTAAAATCCTTAAATTCTACATTTACTCTTAAACAACATAGGAGTTTGTCATCGCCTTGTTATGATGATGCATGTGAAAACAAATTATGAATGTTTTTAGAAGTTTGTGGTTTTTTATAAAATAAATTGGATTGTGATGAAATGCACTACACACTTTCTTCTACATTCCAAGTTTTTTTCAGGTTCCATATATTCATTTGTAACATTATTTTAGTATGCCAGATAAATGACAAGCAGGTAGTATACCAAATAAATAACATAAGCAAGTAGTACACCAAATAAATAACATAAGCAAGTAGTACACCAAATAAATAACATAAGCAGGTAGTACACCAAATAAATACCATAAGCAAGTAGTACACCAAATAAATACCATAAGCAAGTAGTACACCAAATAAATACCATAAGCAAGTAGTACACCAAATAAATAACATAAGCAAGTAGTACACCAAATAAATACCATAAGCAAGTAGTACACCAAATAAATGACATAAGCAAGTAGTACACCAAATAAATGACATAAGCAAGTATTTAACATATCGGAGGAATTTGGAGACTCCATTTTTCTCTAGTTATCATTAGGATATCAATTAGGACGGTCATGAAATATTTTAACTATACCATCAATTTATATCTTGCTAAAACATAGAACCTGCTAATACACAACTTCACAAACTTTACACTTACATGGATCTTTGCTACGGGGCACTGCCATTTAGGTTTGAAAATTAAAATCCTCGTTTCTTTACATATTTATGGTTTTCTTGCTATCTGCAATTTTTGATTTTTGACAATCATTAGCAATGATCAGAAAATCCTGGTTAGTTTTTCTTTATATGACAAAGTAGCTTATACTCTTTCCTTTAAATATATTTGTTGACCTCAGCTAGAGTCAATTTATTATTATTAACATTGATGTGCATGTTCAGTCTTATGGGAAGAGGTTTGACTTGAAATCTATGAAATTGACATTTTATCTATTGAAAGAAGTTTGCTATTCTAAAAATGGAATAGAATATTGTATTGTTACTTGTACTCATAATGTTGTGATGCAAAATCAGTTGCCATATAGATGAAGTAAAATTATTGTTCTGTTACTAAAACAGCTTGTTATTGCTAAGTTTTTATAGAAAACTACATGTATAATAACGTTTTATAGAGGTGTTTAAATGTAAAGGAGATATTTCTTAATTCTCCGTAACAATCATTGTTGATTCTGTCTTCGGTGAAGTTTAGACTTTGTTTTGTCTTTCATTGTTATTTCTTTTTTATAGAAATAAAAATCATTTTTGTAACAATGTGTTTATTTGTATATGTTTGATTGGTAATGCAAGTTTGACATGAACAATATGTAATAAAATGTTGTTTATCTGGACCATTTGTGAATGATGCTCTCCAATCGAGCAAATTTATAGCATGAAAAAGAATTTAATATACAAGGATCAGACATACAATCTTTAAGGAATAGTAGTACTTTTATGAAGGAAGGACATTTTTTGAGAAACGAAAAATTGGACAAAACTTTTGGATATGGACTCTCTGCTTGTGAAAGTCATAACTTTTTTACCCCTTTCAGAGTTTTTAGTCATCTATTGGAATTCTCTCTGCAGTTTTGGTCTGTCCATTTGTGAGCAAAAATATAACCAAGGGCCAGAATTTGAGTGCTGATGGATTAAAGAAATGTCACAAAATTTGGCAAGATGCAAGGAAGGGAGATCTCCCTCGTTTGAATGTCATGTCACTGATCTCTCATATTTAGATCTTGTTTATCTTCCATAAAGGATCACCATAACAACATGGAGAACTGTTCTGATTTTCCATGTTAGAGTTTAGGGTCAATAGTAAAACCCTGCGGACAGAATTTGACTGTTTTTGTAGCCCTGGCATCTTTAATCTTGACACAAAGAACTGTCGGCAATCACGGGAAAAGAAAATCATCTGTTCTTTAAGATTTAAGTCGAGGTGAAAACTTTAACAGGCATTGCTTTGTAACAAGATAACTCCTGCAATCTTGGATTGAAATCTTATAAAACATAAGCCTTCAAGACATATTGTTGTAATCAATACATGAATACTTAAAATGTTTTTGGAAAGAGTTAAACATGTTCATTTGTGTCATAAAGAAAGTCATCATAGAGAAGAAAACAAATCTCTGCATGCATAGAAGTAAATGAAAAGGTACATTGAAATTTAATTTTTGCACTTCACCAACAAAAATATTTCAATAAGTAAAATGTAAAAGAAAATGCATGAGGTAGTGAAAGAGTTATAAACTTCATCACTATCATCCGTTAATCATATTCTGAGATGAGGCATGTAGAATTCAGAACAGCAATCCACTAAAACCTGCAATGGACAAGAACTGTAAATGTAAAAGCTGTTATTTGTTGTAAATTCTGATGAAAACGCAGACCTTATGATATCACTATCTGTTAATTTAAGAAGGAATGTTTGGAGCTGCACACTCTTTACAAAGTAAATACACAAAATTCAAAATATAAAACCGGGGGGGGGGGGGGCGTTACTTTAAAAATGAATTTGGCTGTGTCTGAAAATGACATTGGCTTGAGGCACCACTGATGAGGATTTACTAACCGAAACACGTGTCTGGTGAATTAAAATTGATTTAAAATCTTGTTCAAGAAGGTTACTGGTTGGAAAACTTCAATGTTCAATAAATATACGAAAGGAAAAAATAAAAGCACGAGGAATGTGAAAATAAGAGTACAAATGAACTTAATGAAGATTTACTTTTTGGGAATGTAAGTATTACAGTGGACAGCGTCATCTTTGCTCCATAATGTCCTGCCTTGCCCTCTTCATCATCTTTACCTTGGTGTGTGTACAAGATGTACCGTGTACCTGGTGGTAACAACTGAGAATGTTCTACCTGGAAAAAGGTAAATGTCAACATGATGTAACGTGCACCTGGTGGTAACACCTGAGAATGTTATACATGAAAAAAGGTCAATGCCAACATGATGTAATGTGTACGTGGTGGTAACACCTGAGAATGTTCTACCTATGAAAAAGGTCAATGTCAAACAAGATGTAATGAGAATGTTCTACCTGAAAACAGGTTAATGTCAACATGATGTAAAACAAAGGAGGGGATCTCCAACAACACCAGGTTGCAGCACCCACAGCAAAACCCTACAACACCCAATGCAAAAACATAAAGCAGACAAGCACAGAAAGAGACGCATAAGGGACAAGGAACGTCAACGCACAACACCGAAACATCAAACACATAAACCAACGAGACCAATGGGCAACCGGTGCCGACTTAGGACGGCCATCTGCCACGGAAATAGCAGGTGTGGTTATCCTGGTTTACGTGCGCACAACCCTCCAACTTTTCCGATTACCCAGAGGTCTCGAAGAACCTACAATTGTGGTGTAAAACAACCTCCTCACTGTCAGATGACCACACACAAACAAGACCGCAAAACGCAGGGGCCCAAGCAACACAGATGAATATGTAAATGGATATAAAAAGAGGGCGTACAAAATACAATCCGTGCTCTGCAGCCGCGAGCTCATGTATGTTATCACCCGAGGAGTCCGACTGACATTCAGAGAGGACAGGTGGTCGGGGCCCTTTCTTCTCTAAAGAGGTTTGGAAAGGGCCCGTCATGGAGTCCCGTCGTCACAGTCAGTCAGTGTGCAAGTTTTAAGAATGCGCTTGTACAAGACTTTAGATTGGTCAAGTACCAAGCCTAGTGTCCGTCTGGTGACATTAGGATCATATCCACGGTATAAAAGGCGTTTGATGATTCTGACGCATTTTCGATAGTGATGTTGTCTATCTTTGATCCTTCTTATCTTGTTAATAATGTCACCATAAAATGCAGGTTGTGAAATACCCAAAGTAATATACTCTGTTGCCTGTATTGGTCCGAAATTCAGAAGAAGTTGACTATAATTTTTGTAAAATTTCCAGAAAGTCTTTACTAGTTTGTGAAAGCGAAAACCTTGTTCTAAATGTTTCTTGGTAATTTGTAAATTTCTACTATGAAAATCGAAAACATCAGTACATGCTCTAGCATACCGGATGAGCTGTGCAATATAGATACCATAGGACGGTAATCTAGGAACATCACCGTCAAGCCAGTGGAAATTTACTATGTTAAATCCAAAATCATCTCTTTTGTCATACACACTTGTATGGGTCTCTCCATTAACAAGTAATGTGTACCTGGTGGCAACACCTGAGAATGTTCTACTCAAGAAAAGGTGAATGTCAACATGATCTAACGTATACCAGGTGGTAACACCTGAGAATGTTCTACCTGAGAAAGGTAAATGTCAACATGATGTAACGTGTACCTTGTGTCAACACCTGAGAATGTTCTACCTAAGAAAAACAAAAGGCACATCTTCCTAAAATAAGTGAAAGTCTTATCATTTTAATGTAAAGGGAGTAAACATTTATGACCCATTCCTATTCATACCCGGATAAAAGATATGGTCATGCTCACATAATCCAATAAAAACACCATCTTCTGCAATGCAAGTGTCATCTCGGGGTTTGTGATGTTAGCATACTCTGGCAGTGAGCAACTGTCAAGGGCGCAGGAACCTGTCGGTCATCAAGTTTTACAAAAAGTGACGGATCTCGGCGTGACATCATTGTGATATGAGGTTTTGGAATCCTTTTTTTATAATACATGCATACAATATACATACTAACCCTGGACCAGCCTCCTCCCGCTGGTTGTCGCTCTGTATTACTAAATTCATCTAGTACATTTTTCTCCATGTCTAAAAATTTGACAATGAGCTTGTGTATGACTTTGGATTCAAATCTTGATGAAAACCTAGAATCGAATTGGAAACTGGATCAACGAGGAACTAATCGAATAAAATCGAATGTAGGTGAAAATGTTCTAGTAAGCTATAGATGCCGAAAAAGAATCTAGCCGATCAAATAGAAAAACCTTATGAATAAAACCATTAAAAATGTAAATAAGTGATACCGTATCTAAAGTTATGATATGAGGAAAAGATAACGATAAACGACAAAATGCAGTCAAAATCATTGAGAGGTAAAAAGTTCAAAATTGAAAAACTGAAAGCAACGATACAAGTTCTAGAATCTCGCCCAAAAATTATTTGTATCCTCAATTAGAGCTAATTAACTTTTTTATTGAAACTCTTTAAACTTGAATTTGGATGGAGCTTGGGGAAGTGGTTAAACGTAAAACGTATACCATTCTGAGATGTTGACACCAAGGGAGGTTTTATCAAGGTCATCTTCTTCACAACCCTCACTGATAAGGTCAATAAGTTGTTCTTTCTTACACCAACGATACGATGTCGCCCAGCAACCCAGTGGTTCGCCAATCCCTTCTCTATCTACACGAAACGTATACAGCAGAAATATTTTATCGTGCTAGTAGACTGTCATCTCAGTTTTCCCTAAACCACTGGATGAATTTCAATATTACTTAACATTATCTTAATCTTTACAATTAGTCAATCAATTTTTCGACTCTTCAACAAGATTCCAATATTCTGCATTGAAAGAAACAATCTCTCAAATAATGGCAATCGCAAGTCAGGTACGTTGTTGTAGGTTACAATAAAACTTATGTTTTGAGAGAAATTGCTGATTATAATAATAGATACTCAGAAGATGTAATCAAAATGCTGAACTTTCTGATTGACAACATATTTGTTGAGTTTGGAGGAATGGTCTTTGAGTAAATCGATCAGGGGAATTCCAATGGGAACCGATTGTGTTCCACTTCTTGCGGATATTTTTCTATATTGATTCATATGAAGCCGAGCTTGTTCAGTCTTTATTTTTGATGGAAAGAAGCACTCCATTTCTAAACCTACAGATATATCGATAACTTGCTCACAGTTAATAATCCAAATCTTGCCGATTACCCGAAAGAAACCATTGAAAGCATTAACTCGGCTTTTTATCTAGATCTCATGTTGTTTGACGATAATGGTCACCTGAATACTTCATTATATGACAAACGTGACGACTTCTACTACAAAATTACATATTTCCCTTTCCTAGATAGTAACCTCCCTTCGACCCTGCCTCAAACTCTACAACGACTTCGTTCTGAGGGCAAGAAAACAAAAATAAAACCCACAGAACCAAGATTACATTTGTGAGCGACTGACTTTGTCACTGCAATCACTTTTTAGATGATACACTGAATATATAAAACTTCTTTACGTCTCGTCGTAAAAATATTTTAGGCTAAAACATCCATAACTCCGAAATTAACAAATTACAGGATATGACCATTTTTTCTGCACGGCCTATGTGATGGGTGTTTCTAGCAAACAGGAGATATTTACTCATCAGGCATCTGATCTCATTTCAATCTCCATTGGGGAATCACTTTTGCTGCTTTGCAGAAAGTTTTTATCAAAGTTGATTGCACTGTTTGTTGTGGAAATATTATATTTGTTTCTTACTCTTTGTCGGTGTGGTAGTATTCAGTGTTCGCGGTGTTTCTACTTTGTAATAGCAGACTCTACAAGTAGTTTTTATGTTTGGCAGGCTTTTGGATCAATTGAATTGCATTTTCGAATTATTATAGTGTACATATTATTTCTTCAATAAATTCATCCAAGATGGCACCGCTTGCAGTGATTTTTGTCGAATTTTCTTGTTCTTAGTTCTGATACTAGGAAGAATGAGCGTACCCCCTCTCCCACCTTGTTTTTAAATAATACAAAGAGAGAAATTTGAATAAGCATGAGCTTCCTTTTTGGTCCTTCTTAACTAGATGCTTACATTATATATATGTAATATGATATATGAAATATACATGTGAATATGTTTGAACTCTGCAAATTAGCACGATGAGTTTTGACAATGCCACCAATAGTGCATTCCGTACTTGCAACAAAGGAGGGGATCTCCAACAACACCAGGCTGCAGCACCCAGAGCAAAACCCAAAAACACAAAAACACAGAGCAGACAAGCACAGGAAGAGATGCAAAAGGGACAAGGAACGTCAACGCACAACACAGAAACATCAAACATAAAGGACTGCACATAAACCTACGAGACCAATGGGCAACCGGTGCCGACTAAGGACGGCCATCCGTCACGGAAATAGCAGAAATGTGTGGTTATCCTGGATTACGTGCGCACAACCCTCCAACTTTTCCGATAACCCAAAGGTCTCGAAGGACGTACTATTGTGGTGTAAAAGAACCTCCCCACTGTCAGATGACCACACACAAGACCGCAAAACGCAGGGGCCCAAGCAACACAGATGAATATGTCAATGGATTTAAAAAGAAGGCGTACGTTATACAATCCGTGCTCTGCCGCTGCGAGCTCATGTATGTTATCACCCGAGGAGTCCGACTGACATTCAGAGAGGACAGGTGGTCGGGACCCTGTCTTCTCTAAAGAGGTTTGGATAGGACTCGTCATGGAGTCCCGTCGTCACAGTCAGAGTGCAAGTTTTAAGAATGTGCTGGTACAAGACTGAAGATTCGTCAAGTATCAAGCCTTGTGTCCGTCTGGTGACATTAGGATCATATCCACGGTATAAAAGGCCTTTGAAGATTCTGACGCATTTTCGATAGTTATGTTGTCTATCTTTAATCCTTCTTATCTTGTTTATTATGTCACCATAAAATGCAGGTTGTGAAATATCCAAAGTAATATACTCTGTTTCCTGTATTGATCCGAATTTCAGAAGAAGTTGACTATAATTTTTGTAAAATTTCCAAAAAGTATTTACTAGTTTGTGAAAGCGAAAACCTTGTCCTAAAAAATTCTTGGTAATTTGTAAATTTCTACCATGAAAATCTAAACATCAAAATCATCTCTTTTGTCATTCACACTTGTATGAATCTCTCCATTATCAATTTTGATGTTTAGGTCCAAAAATGATGTTTCTGTGTTTGTAGCGTCTGTCTTGTTAAGAATCAATTCTTGTAGATATATAACATTTTTATACTTTTCAAAAACAGGATTGTCGATAGTAAGAATATCATCCAGGTACCTAGAAGTACCAATGAAACATTTCACATCATAATTATTTTCTTTGCTTTTGAAGATTTTGGATAAATTCCTTTTCATACGTGTATAAATAAAAATCTGCAACAAGAGGCGCACATTTAGTACCCATAGGAATCCCTACAACGTGCTTGTAGAGTTTCTAATCAAATCTTACATTAATGTTGTCCTAACGGAAGTATAAGGCTATGCATAGGTCACCACATGTCCATTATTTGTATTTGTAATCTGTGGCGGAAAAGAAACCCTTCGATTCAGATGTACAAAAATAAGTTTTCCCCTCTCGATCAAAACACCATTTAATGAGTTTTTATATATCGTTTTCATTTTCGTGCGTGAACATCGACGGCGGGTGCGGCTATCCAACAGGGGATGCTTACTCCTCCCGGGCACCTGGTCCCACATCTAGCTTGCTAGGGGTCCGTCGATGCTCAATTTTGTGCTCTGTTGTGAGTGCTGTTGAGATTATCGTCAAGATCTTCTTTAACTCATTTGGACAATCGATCATTTACTTTGTCGTGAGGGAGCATGGTGTACATATTAGAAATTTCGTATGAAGAAATCGTATTTGCTTGAAAATTTCTTGATTTCATTTTGTCAGTGACATCCCCTTAATTTTGAATAGACCAAAAGAAGTTTACACCATTTCTGTTCATGACAGTTTCACAGTATTTGGCCACGTGTTCCTTTACAGCCGTGAGTGCTGACGTCAGATATCTAGACAAAATTGTAGTTGAGCAGTTGCTAGAATTAGCAATGTATCGAAATTTGTCAGGCGAATTGTGAAGTTTTGGTATGCAGTATATTGTAGGGAGATCCAATTTAGAAATTGGGATGTTAAATGAAGAAATTTCACTGTTATGTTTGCTCAAAATGTTGGGAAAATTTTTATTGCTTGCGATATAAGTATTAATTAGTAGAGGAAAGTTCCGAAATAAAGTTGATACCTGTTTGATGTTTACATGTTGTGTGTCTCTTTTCCGTCTCGTGCTGTACTCGTCTTTTGTGTTTTTGCATCTGGTGTTTTGGTGTTTTGCTGTTGATGCTGCAACGGGGTCTTGTTGGAGATCTCCTCCATTCTTTTAGCGTTTTCAATCAATTATGGTGTTGTTGGCTCCTTTGTCTGCATGCGCGAAGACATACTTTTCATGTAAATTACATAACTTGGATTTGAAATATCTTTCAGATTTAGAACTTGGATTTTCAAAAAGATGAGAATTTTTGTGGTAGTTATCTATTAGAATATCGATAATATCTCAAATGAGGTTTTTCCAGTCATTCAGAGCATGCGATTCGACTCCTTCCGATTTACACCATCGTTTGGTATAGTTATCTAAAGCTTCCTTTAGCACTTCGCGACATTTGATAAAATCTATCTAGGATGGGATTCTATACTTAGGTCCTTTTTTGAGAAGACCACGGAACTGCCAGTCTTGGATAATTGAAAAGTCACCTGTAATAATATAACCTGCTGGTTTATAGATATTCAGACGTTGCACATTCTCAAGAAGCAGAACACGATTAAAGTATTTTAGGATGTAACTTTGTTGCAGTTAAAAACGAAATTTCAAATAGGTCTCTTATATTTGTAACAAATAAGAGGAGGTTCTGAATTCTCAAAATATTGAGGAATGGTACTTTGTACGCGATGATCCCGAAAAATATTAGAGATGTTCAGAAAATCAAAACTTTTGTTTATATATGGAACTTTTGTGAATCGTCTTTTAGGTGAGGTGTTTTTAACCAAAGGATATAGTTTATTTTGTGCGAATGGAACAATGATGTTTAGCCTGAATCAATTAAGCCTGTGCTTGTGAAACACGAATGCCCCCGGTGGCATCTTTGTTCATTTTCTGTTAAGAATGTGAAAGGTCAAGGTCAACAATTTTTGTATCAATGGAAGATCTTGTCACAAGGAATACACATGTGAAATATGAAAGCCCTATTATTTACCATTAAAAAGTTATGACCAATGTAAAATTTTTTGAAAAGTAGGTCAAAGCTCAACGTCACGAGGTCAAAACTTTTGGTATCAATGGAAAGGTCTTGTCACAAGGAACACACATGTGAAATATGAAAGCCCTATCACTCACGATTCAAAATTATGCCGAATATTAAAGTTTTTGAAAAATAGGTCAAAGGTCAAAGTCAAGGTCGTGCGGTAAAAAATGTTGGTATCAATGGAAAGGTTTTGTCACATGTGAAATATGAAAGCTCTATCACATTCCATTCAAAAGTTATGCCCAATGTTAATGGTTTTTTTCGGACAAACAGACAAACAGACGGGCCAAAAACTATATGCCCCCGAATCTGATTCCGGGGGCATAATCAGTGTTTCTTAAGAATGCAACCAGTGCTTCATCCAAGATAGATTTCAATTGAACTACTGGAACTGAAGAGAGAGCATGTAGCAGTTCTTGTCTGCAAAGGACTCTGGAGATTGTTTATTCGATAAAGTTGTTCTTCGTGTTTCTATAGAGCTATGTTCATGTCTATGTTCATGTCTCCGTCTCTTTATCGTACTCTTAGCTCACCGCGATGAACTTGAGTGAGCTGATGCTATACACAGGGATTTTATCAAACTTTCGTAAATTGACCTTGACCTACATTTTCAGGTTGAATAATTTATTTTTTAAATCCAATAAATATGTACGTACATAAAGAGGGCGCTACCAAAATGAATTTCGGCTGTGTCTGAAAATCACTTTGTACGTACGCCCTCATTTTATATCCATTTACATATTCATCTGTGTTGCTTAGGCCCCTGCGTTTTTCGGTCTTGTTTGTGTGGGGTCATCTGACAGTGAGGAGGTTGTTTTACACTACAATTGTACGTTCTTCGAGACCTCAGGGTAATCGGAAAAGTGGGAGGGTTGTGCGCACGTAATCCAGGATAACCACACCTTCTGCTATTTCCGTGGCAGATGGCCGTCCTAAGTCGGCACCGGTTGCCCGTTGGTCTCGTTGGTTTATGTGTCGTCCTTTGTGTTTGATGTTTCTGTGTTGTGCGTTGACGTTCCTTGTTCCTTATGCGTCTCTTTCTGTGCTTGTCTGCTTTGTGTTTTTGCATTGAGTGTTTTTGGGTTTTGCTGTGGATGCTGTAACCTGGTGTTGTTGGAGATCCCCTCCTTTGTTTTGTCTGAAGGCATTATTGATGAGGATTTTAGTATCCAAAACACGTGTCTGGTGTATCATGATTACAATTTTTTATTCACGTAAGGGCATAACCAAAAATGTAATCATGATAACTAGTTATCATGATTACATTTTTGGTTAAGCCCATAGGGAGATAAATAGTTGAACGATGCTGTTCTTAAATGATGCTTATTTATAACCATATTATTAGGGCTTGATAGCAATTTTATGAAATATATAAACTGTCTGATCCCACATAATGTAAATTATGCCATATCTTTCATATGCATAGGTAATATCTATATTTGGCTCTAAAAGAGCTTTATAAATAAAACGGAAGTTCAGGGTATTTTCGTATTATTGGGAACACTCGGAAGTCTCGGTATGAAATACTCCTCGTGTGTTTGATAATACTTTGTTCCCCTTTTACGTTTTGGTATTTGCAAATACATAATCGGTTTTAATGAACGTTGTAAAATATTGCAATTACACGCAGTTATGGACATTCACACTTTCTACAAACCTTCGGAGGGGACATAATTCTCCAAGCGTTGACAACTGATAGGCGTCTTTTCAATATTGAAACCATCACCTTCTTCGTTTATAACAGACCAGTGTTTCATGCCGTCTGAAACAAAAGATAAAGAAATAGTTTAAAAACATCACATGAAAATTAAGACAACGAAGCCACCAAAACGAGATTTCACAATCCATTTGAATTAAAAAGCTGATAACCCTTTTTGATATCGAAATGTCAAAGGGACTTATATATAGTGGGTTATTTTGTTCAGAATTGATGAAGCTATCCAAAAAATGGTTGTTGGAATTCTTATGAGTACAAACTATTTATCTCTTAATGTGGATATATGCTCCTATTTGTTGCACAATTTGATTATGGCGTCATGATGAATACTAGATTATCGTTTCAATGAGTTCAAACAACATTCAGTTAAACAACCCTGCAGCCAGAGAGCTGCTTCGAGACACAAGTGTTTAAATGACGTGCACCAGACATACATGCTTTTTGGAAAATAAATCCTCATCAGTGATTCATGATTCCAAATGGGCGAAAGATAGTTACGGTAAGTGGAGCATACCTTTAAGAAAAAATATGGCCATGAATCAGTGGAGGGATGATACAAGGATATAGATTTAAAAAATCGAAATTCGTTCTCTCAAAAATGATTCAATCATCCTTCTGAAATGACAAACCCTCACCCTTTGCTGAAGGATTTTTAATCAAATTCCGAAAATATGCATGGTTGAAATAGTTCTTCTTGAAGCCGCTACACATATTTTGCTGTTTTGAGTACACTTCCTCATTTTGACATGTTACTTCGCCATCTGTCTCAAAATCAGTCTTTCCAAAAACTTCTTTAGAATTCAAGTCTCCTGAAAATGAAGCGACAGACATGAATTCTACTTCCATTGATCTCTGGTATTTATTTTTTACATTTATATTTCAGTCGTTCTCACAAAACGTTATAGTATTCTGCAGAAAAATTCCACGAAGACAATTCATTTGTCAGTCAGATGTTCAACAGGATAAAAAAGATTGTAAGAAGTAATGAAACTTTGGATTAATGAAAAAATATTTATCGTTGTTTGAGAAACTCTCGTTCAGCGATTTTCAATTGAAATTACAGCAAATGATTCGTTTTTTGACACACTACAAGCCGATTCCAAATATAGACAGGAAAAGATTAATTATAAATGCTTCATCATTGTCATGGTGAAGTCGAAAATATTTATGGGTGACAAAAATGGATAATGACCATATCCCAATACACAGTACAGAATCGGTAATCCAGAAAATCATAAACCGAAGACTTACAAAATCAGGATAAAACAGGAACCAAAGCACACAAAGAAAACCTCAACCACATGAAAAGAAGCTAACTCGCAATGTGGCAGTGAGACCAGGTGCCCAAGAAGAGCCAGCATCTCCTGCTTGCATGCAACACCCGTCGCTTCAATTCGGTAGGATTGTCACATCCGGTTACTTCCATTTCGGAAGATACAATTATATTCGGTTGTTGGATGGTTCAAATGGTCTAAGACAGAATATAATCCACCATTCTGGAGAATGGGACAACATAGTTTATGACGATTTCCCCATATCGACCGTAGAACTTCCTCAGTGACGAGGTTTGTCGGCCACAAATGTATCTCTGACTGAGAAGCTTATCTGAAAGACGCCTAGCTCTGAGAAAAAAATATGTTTATTTGGTACTTGCTCTGGCATAGAATATCAACTGAGATATGAACACGCCATAATCAGGCGATGAAGGGATGTTGCTACTCAGAAAAGGAAACTTGTGATGTTGAAATTGAGGTCGTCACGTTTGTCATAGAAGAAAGGAGGGCATCTCCAACAAAACTCGGTTGCAGCACAAAACAGCAACACACCAAACACCCCAAATGAAAACACAGAGAAGACACATACAGCAAGAGACAAGGAACAGCAAACGAGACATCAAAAATCGAACATAAAAGACAACACATAAACCAACGATACCCATGGGCAATCGGTGCCGACTTAGGCCGGCCATCAGCCACGTTAGTAACAAATGGTGTGGTTATCCTGGATTACGTGCGCACAACCCTCCCACTTTTCTGTTTACCCAAAGGTCTCGAAGAACACACAATTGCTGTGTAAAACAACCTCCTCACTGTTAGATGACCATACAAACGAAACAGCACAACTCAGGGGCCCAAGGAACACAGATGATAGAGTGAGGTGTTCAAGTGACCATCAGTGTCGAAGGACAACATTGTGTCCAGATAGGATGCTGAATTATTTGTCTCTGTAGTTTCTTTGACTTCAAGGATAGATTCTGCTGAGGTAATCCGCGAATTTTGAATTATTGACGGACAGCACATCGTCTATATGAATCTGTAAGAAAAGTTAAAGTTAGAAGCTACGTGTCTGTTTCCTTCAGAGACCAAAGATTGAATGAATACAGCTTCGTACGAGTAAAGAAAAATGTCGGCAAGGAGTGTGGCACAATCGATTCCCATTGGAATCCGAAAATGTGCCGGAAGACCACTGTCTGCTTCAGTGTACTTACGTTTTCCATTGGTCTCGTCGATTTATGTGTAGTCTTTTGTGTTTGATGTTTACATGTCGTGTGTCTCTTTTCCGTCTCGTGCTGTACTGTCTTTTGTGTTTTTGCATCGGGTGTTTTGGTGTTTGGTGTTTTGCTGTTGATGCTGCAACGGGGTCTTGTTGGAGATCTCCTCCCTTCTTTCACAAAGTAAGTTTTGTCATAACAATAAATTTATATTGCGATTCGCGTTCTTGCTTGTAAACGCACAACTAATAATTTTTGCGAGTCTTTCTTTCAATTTAGAATGTTGGATTGTTGTGCAAAGTGTCGAAAAATCTAAGGCTTTGATCGAATGAAATCTATTGAAATGAATGGATTTCAGATGTTCCCAAAAGTTCCTTTGATTTCTTTAAAATCCACATCTGGTAAATACCGCTTCGAGAATATACTGTCGAACAATATTTTTGAAGTCCAGATTTGATTACAGTTAAAACTTTGGTGAAAAAGATCGATACAGATTTGGTTGAAAATTTTGAGGAACTAGCGATGAAACGTTGTTTGTACCGATTTTTATCTTCGCAGCTTCGCCCCGTCTTAGCAGCTCCATGAAAACTTGTCAGAAACGGTGATTGTCTCGATGTACAAATTGATGTACAGATCAGGTAAGTATTTCTGTTGACCAGTAAAACACCCCAAGAGAAAACCCATAGAAGACTCTCACATCAAGAGACGCAAAAGGAACAGCAAATGCGACAACAAAACACCAAGCAAAAACTACACACAAACCAAAGAAACCAATGGGCAATCATTGCCAACTGAGGACGGTCATCTGCTACGTACGTTAGTAGGAAATGTTGTGGTTATACAGATTACGTGCGCACATTCCTACAACTTTTTTCGAAGGTCTCGAAGAACGCACAATTGTTGAGTATACTAACCTCCTCGCCGTAAGATGACCAAAAGAAACAAGACAGTAAAACACACAGATGAAAATGTAAATGGATATATAAATGTTATTAATGTATATGGATATATAAAACAAAGGGCATACGAAAACCAGGGAAATTTCAGGTCCGTCATGGAATTCTGTCGTCACAGTCAGAGTGCAATTACAAGGTTGTAGATTGGTTAAGTAGCAAGTCAAGAATCTGTTTCGTGAAAGCAGGATCATATCGACGATAAAAAAGGCTGTTCAAGTGATTCTAACGCATTTTGGATGGAAATAACCGTCCAAACTGGCTCCTTCTAATTTTGTTTATAATGTCACAATAAAAGGCAGGTTGTGAATTTCTCAATGAGTAATACATGTATACGTGTAGGTATACATTTACCAAATTGTATGAAAGTACGTATGTAATTTTTTACCTTCTGGAGGTGTAAGTATGACAGAAGATAACGTCATTTTTGCTCCGTAATGTCCCGCCCAGTTCTGTCCTTTTCCTTTATGTGAATACAAGATGTACCGTGTACCTGGTGGTAAAATCTGGTAATGTTCTACCTAAAATATAAGCTGAAATTAATAAACAAATCCGAATTTGATGATTATTATGTACCAACGCAAAGAATACTACTTCGGGATTTTTTCCCTCATGCCCATTTTTTCCTATGAATTCATTACGAGAGACCAAACTTCAAGGGAGATGAAAGTATCTACCGGACCTCCGGAAACACATTTTCTTGAGTTTTGATCAATAGAGCTAATGAACACTTTCGCATAATATCTTCAATATTTAAATATTTAGATCGTACATACATACCAACCTTAAACCACTCTCTCCCTTTAGGCAATTTGTTTTGTTTCTGGTAAATGTCTATAATGCTTTTATCTTTGTCTAAAAATTTGACTTTGAGTTTGTATATGATTTTACTGTCACCTCTTGCTGCGTACCTGAAAACGACAAGTGTTATAATAATGTAATGACATATAGTAATGTCTGTCACAGTAGAATTAAGTGATTAATGAGCATAATTTATACCAAGAAAATGCTCAATGTATGCAAAAGGGCTGGCTGAAATCTAGAATTATTTGTTCAGTTTCAGATATTACAAATCGGTACAGAAAATGACCGATATCTTCAGTTCTTGTCAATTAGAGGCGATACCAGCTAAAACATATTGAAGTAGCTGTATAGAAGAAGACATTTAATATTCAAACATTAAACAATACGTGTATAGGTACCATTCTGAGATGCTGACATTTGGAGGGTTGTTGTCAATATCGTACCCTTCACAGCCCTCGTCCCTCAGATCAATAAGTTGTTCTTTCTCACACCATTCGTATGATGTTGACCAACAACCCACAGGGTCTGTAAAACCTTCTAAATCTGTAAAGAATGAACAAGAAAATAAATGTCTTTTTTATTTTTGGAGTAGAAAGATGCCACTTCGATGCATTGGTTGTATGTTCTTTTTTATATATATATTACCGTATCGTGAATACCTTGCAATTAATGCCTTTCCCATACGATCAGTACTTCTCGATAATTGCTTGATCGCTAAATGTTCAAATTCCTAGCATCAGTTAAGAACAGATAAATTTGCAACATGGACCAGACTTGCACATTTCGGGTAACCCTCCTCAGTGATCCTCAATCCAAACGATGAAATATTGCAAAAGACTGTGAAAGTTGTATCCAAAAAGACGTCGCAAAATGAGTGGGATGTGATGCTATGGGACCCAATTTTCAGACATTTCATTAATATTTTGTAAACAGAAATTTTTGAATGCAAAGTTGATCAGTCTTCTACATGTGCCCTGGTCCACCGGCTGGGACAGTCACCAAGTGATTAAAATGTTACAGCTTCAAATTCATATCATCATTTAAGAACAGATAAATTTTAGCATGGACCAGACATGCACGTTTCTGGTTCTTAACCCTCGTCAGTAAAATTCTGAAATTCGGGGCACATGCTGGCTGGTTAAATTTTCCAGATGACGTTATAGTTAATTGCCGCCCAAAAATGCTTTCACGATCAATCACGACCCTGATAATCTGAGTTGAACAAAAACATCGGAAAAGTATATTCATGGATCGCAAAGTATTTGGCATCACACTTCATAACGTATTTATGAAGTTAAATAAAATGAAGAAAAAGACAATGATTGACTGGGCATGCAGGAAGATGCTTTGTTAGACAAATATACCATTTTCGATCTAGTCATAGAAATCACTGTTAAAGACGTTAATTATTTTTGACATAATGAAAATATGCGAAAAAATTTCCTATTGTCGTGAACATGATGACGGTTCATCTTAACACGAATGGAAAATATAACGACTAGCTGAATTATCAATAATGAAATACATTTATAAAATTTTAATGCATTATGCAAATACAATAGAAAACTATAATTGTAGAGTGTTTTAATAATCCTATGATTTAAACTAAATGTATAATCATACTTTTCTTTAAAGATAACATACACTCGTCATACACTATGATGGGGAACTCGTCATACACCATGATGTCCCACTCTCCAGAATGGTGGATGATATTAGGTCATAGACCATTTGAACCATCCAACCAAAGATTGTACTCTAATGTCTTCCGAAATGGAAGTAACCGGATGTGACAGTTCTACCGAATTGAAGCGGCGGGTGTTGCATGCAAGCAGGAGATGCTTACTCTTCCTGGGCACCTGGTCTCACTCCCATTTCGGGGGTTCGCTTCTTTTAATGTGGTGGAGGTTTTTGTTTGTTTGCTTTGGTTCCTGTTTTATCCTGATTTTGTATGCCTTCGGTTTCTGATTTTCTGAATTATCGATTTTGTGATGTATACAGGGATATGGTCATTTTCCATATTTGTCACTGACCTTTTCGAGGGACATATTCTTCCAAACGATGACAATCAACAGGTTTCCTCTCGACGCGGAAGCCATCTCCGCCCTCCTCAGTGACAGTCCAGTGCCACATACCTTCTGTAAAATAGAATCAATGAATGACAGCGGCAGTCCAGTGTCACATACCTTCTGTAAAATAGAATCAATGAATGACAGTGACAGTTCAATGCCACATACCCTCTGTAAAATAGAATCAATGAATGACATTTACAGTCCAGTGCCACCTTCTGTAAAATAGAATCAATGAATGACAATGACAGTCCAGTGCCACATACCTTCTGTAAAATAGAATCAATGAATGACAGTGACAGTCCGGTGCCACATACCCTCTGTAAAATTTAATCAATGAATGACAGTGACAGTCCGGTGCCACATACCCTCTGTAAAATTTAATCAATGAATCACAGTGACAGTCTTGTGCCACATACCCTCTGTAAAATAGAATCAATGAATGACAGTGACAGTCCAGTGCCACATACCTTCTGTAAAATAGAATCAATGAATGACAGTGACAGTCCGGTGCCACATACCCTCTGTAAAATTTAATCAATGAATCACAGTGACAGTCTTGTGCCACATACCCTCTGTAAAATAGAATCAATGAATCACAGTGACAGTCCAGTGCCACATACCTTCTGAAAGATAGAATCAATGAATGAAAGTTGAATACAAAACACAAAATCATAATCCAAAATTAATAATGAATAGGCTTACTAATTCCTGAAAAAAAAACTCAAAATAGAACTTTCTCAAAAGAAAAGAAAAGGCAGACAAACAGACGGAGACAATAACACAATACCATAGAAACAGGACGAACAACTTTATCTAATAAATAATCTCCAGAGTCCAGCGAAAGAGAGGAAGTAAGTCGAATTCGTGTGTTCAGCACAATCCAATGATACTTGTAAGTCTTCGAACGCCTCAATCCCCCTGTTTAATATTAGATTTTGATTTTTTATTGTTCTTTGATTCCTTTTTTTGCATAGAAAACATCTCTGTGGATGAAAGTTTAACGTCTTCAAATTCATTAGCATCATTTTAGAGCAGATAAATTTACAGCATGGACCAGACATGCAACCCGCGTCAGTGATCCTCAATCTAAACAGTGTGATATGGCCAAAATCTGTGAAAATTATGTCCTAAATATACCGAAAGATGTAGCAAGATGGCTGGGATATGATGCTACAGAACCCATGTTTTAGAAATTTGTGAAAATTTTGTAAAAAGAAATTTTCAAATGCGTTTGAAGAATTGACCAACCGAAATTGATCGAACTTGGCTACATGTGCCCTCGGGGACTCCTGGTCCACCAGCAGTGACACTCACCAAGTGGTACAAATGTTTAACGTCTTCAAATTCATAAGCATCATTTTAGAGCAGATAAATTTACAGCATGGACCAGACATGCACGTTTCGGGTATTTAACCCGCGTCAGTGATCCTCAATCTAAACAGTGTGATATGGCCAAAATCTGTGAAAATTATGTCCTAAATATACAGAAAGACGTAGTAGGATGGCTAAGATATGATGGTACAGGACCCAGGTAATTTCTCCTTTGGTAAATCATTGCAAGATCTTACCCTTTGCTGCAGGATTTTTAATCAAGTTCCAGAAATATGGATGAGAGTTCCGTGAAGAATCCATTTGAGACCATCTAGACTTCAGAATAACGTTTAAAAGCAAAACTGTCACTCGATGCCTCGGCAAAACAATTTGAAGGACACTTCCATTGCATGGATATTACAACTATGCGGAAACGATTTGTAGTAGATTTTTTATTTGATAGTAAAAACATAAGGATAACTTCAAGTCTTTCCGGTTTATAAGAAAATGTATGAGGAAGATTGACAGTACTTCATAACGGAAGAACAAAACAAAAAATTAAAATAAAAAAAAACCCAACAGATTTAAGCAAAATCATGTGGGGATTTATAATTCTTCCGTGGGAATCTATAATCAGCCGAGTGTGCTCGGGTCGTTCAAGGCTATGATTTTGAAAAAAAAAAGATATTATGTTAAACGGGAAAAACATGCTTTTAGGATATCAAGAGAAGAGGGATGTCTCTTGAATGCCTTCTCTAGATCCGCCCTTTAAATATATCAAGATCTAAGTAAAATTTTGACCAAAGTAGGTCATCGTGGCAAAAGTTCTTTTGTCTATTAGTGAGTAGTTCACATCTTTTAGGCGCTCTTGAATTGTACGATTCAGTTATTTTATTTGGATTATTCAGATTATTATTTGAATAATTTCATTCAAATATGCCAATAAACATCTAATTCTAGTTTATTGAATTGTTATTGAGGCTATTTATAAAGTGAAACGACCAGGTATACGTTCTCTGAATTTAAGGTTGGTCCCTACTCGAAGAATTAACAGATGAAATTTGTATTTTAGGGTTTTTTCCTAAACACTATGGTCCAAATGAGAAATAAAACACAGACATAGATATGTAATTTTTTTTCATCAAAGGTACAGTTCATTGTAGAAAGGTACCCTTGCACATTAAGATTGAGAAATATCAAATATCCAGCATATGCTTTTGAACCCTCCAAATTCAGTTATGGTAATAATATTTTTATTTGTTTTGTTTTATTTTATGATAACAAGTCATATAGAAAAAATGTAATACATAAAATGAAATTCAAACATAAATCTGAGCATGATAAGTCTCCAAACATAAGGGTACCCCCTTATAATTTCATGACATGTTTTACCAATAATATATACTAAATCCAACTTTTTGCAGAAAAAACAGATTATTCTTTTTCGTTTTGATATATTTCATATAATTATGTATGTATATGAAGAAAAAAAAACACATACAGGTACACAGTTTTATAAATGATCAGGATATGGCTCCAAACATAAGGGTACCCCTTTATAATTTCATCGCAATTTCAACTAAGAATATATAGTATATCCCACTTTTTTTGCATAAAATACCTGATGGAAGTTCTTCATTTTGCATTATTTCATATCATAATGTATATAGATTGTGAAAAAATCACATACAGGTATACAGCTTTTTAAATGATCAAGATATCGCTCCAAAGTTAAGGGTACCCTATAACAATTACATCGCTTTTTCAACTTAGAATATACCGGTATACTATATCCATCTTTTTGCATAAAATACCTGATGGAAGTTGTTCATATTGCATTATTTCATAAGATAATGTCTATAGATGAAGAAAAATCACTTAAAGGTATACATTTTTATAAATGATCAAGATATCGCTCGAAACATACTGCATAGAAGGAAAAACCTATAACGGTTCGAGTAGGAACCCACCTTAAAAGATACTTAGCTTCTGATACTTAGCTAAAAACAGTTTTAGCTCAGCTAAAACTTAGAAAAAGATACTTTATAGCTTCTGACTTTAACTTAACTTACAGATATATACACGATGTATATAGACGATGTGTTGTCCCATCAACCATCCAAAATTCGCGGATTACCTTAGCAGAGTTTATCCGTCGAAGCTTAAAGTAAAAAAAAACTACAGAGACAAATAATTCAGCATCTTATTTGGACATAATGCTGTCCTACGACACTGACAGTCACATGAACATCCCACTCTATGACAAACGTGACGACTTCAGTTCCAGCATCACGACTTTCCTTTTCCTTTACTGAGTAGCAACATCCCTTCATCACCTGCTTATGGCGAATTCATATCTCAGTTGATACGTTATGACAGAGTAATTACCAAATATACAGATTTTGGCTGAGAGCTTGGCGTCTTTCAGATAAGCTTCTCTGTCAGGGATACATTTCGCTTCTTTTCATATGGTGGAGGTTTTTGTTTGTTTGCTTTGGTTCCTGTTTTATCCTGATTTTGTATGCCTTCGGTTTATGATTTTCTGAATTATCGATTTTGTACTGTGTATTGGGATATTGTCCATTTTTGTCATTCGAACGTCGTTGGACTAGAACAAAGATGCTGAAACCTTCTTCTGACTGTACGACAGAAGGCAGTTGAAATGACAAGCAGATATCTCAATCATTTATACCATTACCTTTTTAATATCAATATAAAATGAAAAAAAGTATTTAGTTTTTTAAAGCGTTTATGTTAAGTTTAAAAAAATCATTGATATAATATGGTAAGTAAACAGAGGCACTTACTGGATAGTTATGTCTAAAATGTTCTTTCAGTGATCACAATATTATTTTCTTGGAAAAGAATGTAATTTATTGTGCTTTTGGTGAGCAATTTTTTTGAAATGAAAAACACATGTGAAGATATGATGCCAACCATCTGTTCAAATATTTAAAAAAGTTTAATAAACATTATCTATTTTATAGCGAGCGGAGCTCGCTGCAAAGGCCCGAAGGGCCTTTGCGAGCGAAGCTCGCCCTTATGGTAACGCGTATACACATATCTTATTGAGAAAATATGCTGAATCAAAGAATGAGAATGTACTACTATGCTTTCAAAAATTTTCGTCCCCTCGCAGACAGAGTTGCTGCGGAGATGCTGGATATTGCCATTTAAATTTTTTTTTCGACTCCAAGTAGACGTATATGTTATACTCAATTTTTGTTTATAAGTTAAATTTATTGAAAATATTTTTCGTACATCAGGTAACGATAAAGCATCAACAAGGCGGCGTAACCACGGGAAATCCGACATTTCCGGTTTTAAACGAGACGTTTCGCTCTGATTGCTTTTGTCGTCTCGGGTGGTTTCGTACTGTCAGAAGTCGGAATATGTTTGTTTTTTCTTTTGTTTTTAAGTAATTTATTTTCAGCTAGCCTAAACATTATTCTTACAAAATAAAAATGAATTATAAAGAGCCATATTTTCAAAGAACCATATTTTAAGCCCCCCCCCCCCCCTTAAAATGTTCATCTGCTGGTCTAGATCAATTTTACAAATGCTTCCGTGTTTCCACTCGCCTTATACATGTACTACCTTTTTTGGCAATCATCAAACAGAAAGTTTTGTAATATAAGATGAACCATCTTAGTCAAAATAAAAAAGAAAGATTTTTTTATTCTATATAATCATATCTATTTTCTCTCCGCTCGCACAAAAAGGCTTTGCCTTGATTCATATTAACGCTTAACGAACAAGTGACAAAAGTATATTAATTAATGTCTCTCATTGCCTCAAATGTACCTCCCACATAAGACTCTTCTGCCTAATACAAGATTCGATCCCTGGGACTTAGAGGTCGAAGCGGCGCTAACCCGTCTTGTCATAATATGGTTGTAGATGGAAAATAGCAGACTGGAATCTTACATGTTCCATAAAGGATCACTAAAACAACACAAGAACGAAATGTTTTGATTTTCGAGGTTAGAGTTCAAGATCAAGGATGGAATCTATATCGTAAAACTAGATTGAACCTTACGTTTGTGAACACCAGATTCGTCATCACACAAGCAGACAAAGCCTCCAATAACTACACATTTACCTGCAAAAAGTACTATTTCGACAGCCTTGTTAAAGAGACATCTGGATACCTGGAAATCCTACTTACACTCTGATAAACCTTTCTGTCTCGGAAATAATAGACAACCAGAAATCAGCTCTTTCTTCCTTTGGCTTTGACAGAAACAATTTAAATTTAGATTTACCATACCTAAAATGCAAACGAATCCTTAAAAACAACGTTTCATCGGTGGTTCCTCAAAATGTTCAACCAAATCTGTATCATTCTTACTCACCAACGTTTTAACTGAAATCAAATCTGGACTTCAAAAATTTTGTTCGACGGTATATTCCCGAAGCGGTATTAACCAAATGTGGATTTTAAAGAATTCCAAGGAACTTTTAGAACATCTGAAATCCACTCATTATAATTGAGTCTATTCGACCAAAGCCTTTGATTTTTCGACACTTTACACAACAATCCCACATTCAAAATTGAAAGAAAGACTCGCCAAAATCATAAGTAATGCGTTTACAAGCAAGAACGGCAATCGAAAATATAAATTTATTGTTGTAAATTATGACAAACCTACTTTGTTAAAGAAAAGTCCGATTGTAAAAATAAGTACACTGAAGCAGATATCATTCAGATGTTAAACTTCCTGATCGACAACATTTTTGTGGTCTTTGGAGGAAAGGTCTTCCAGCAAATTATCGGAATACCAATGGAAACTAATTGTGCTGCTCCACTCCTTGCCGACATTTTTCTTTACTTGTACGAAGATGATTTCATTCAATCTTTGGTCTCTGAAGGGAACAGATACGGAGCTTCTAACTTTAACTTACAGATACATAGACGATGTGTTGTCCATCAATAATCCAAAATTCGCGGATTACCTCAGCAGAATCTATCCTTCGGTGCTTGAAGTCAAAATAAACCATAGAGACAAATAATTCAACATCGTATTAGGACATATTGTTGTCCTATGACACTGATGGTCACCTGAACGCCTCACTCTATGACAAACGTGACGTGAGTAGCAACATCCCTTCATCGCCTGCTTATGGCGTGTTCATATCTTAATTGATTCGCTATGCCAGAGCAAGTACCAAATATACAGATTTTGTTCTGAGAGCAAGGCGTCTTTTAAATAAGCTTCTCGGTCAGGGATACGTTTTTGGCCGACTAACCTCGTCACTGAGGAAGTGCTACGGTCGATATGGGGAACTCGTCATACCTTATGATGTTCCACTCTCCAGAATGGTGGACGATAGCCTATCTTAGTCCATTTGAACCATTACCTGTATCTTCCGAAATGGAAGTAACCGGATGTGACAATTCTACCAAATTGAAGTGACGGGTGTTGCATGCAAGCAGGAGATGCTGAGAATTCCTGGGCACCTGGTCTCACTCCCATATTGGGAGTTCGCTTCTGTTCATAGGGTGGAGGTTTTTCTTTGTTTGTTTCGGTTCTTGTTTTATCCTGGCTTTGTATGCCTTCGATTTTATGATTTTCTGAATTATCGAATTTGTACTATGTATTGGGATATGGTCATTATCCATATTTGTCATTAGTATAAATGACATTTCTTTGTCAATCTAGATGTCCCAACGTAACTCATACAAGCTTGGCATAGAAACTCATAAGAAAACTGAATTGTTCCGTTACCGTATTGAATATAATTTCAAAGCAATTTTCATGCACCACATATGTGTTTCAGGGATTATCCTCATTAGTGATACTATAAGCCACAGTGATTTTCAGACACATTTTGATAGCGCCTACTAGTTTTAATTTTTCAATTTGAATTTATTGCTTTGAAAAGAGTGCGCTAGCCATCAAGAATTGTGGTCAACAATAAATGAACTACCTTACTATACGTTTGGTTTTAATAAATACCCGTCAATCTAAAGAGGTAAATGGCAACCTGTAGTTTAAAATTTTTACAGTTTACTAAAAATATATAACTGCATGAATAAATTACAGTAAGTCGAATACAAAATAAACGTGAGAAATTGTCGTTTTTCTTTTTATTCCCACAATTATTGAAGGGTAAAAAAGTTCAAAACATTGAACAAGATGGAAAAGTCACATTTGTCGTTGTACATCATGTTCGAAAACCGTGATCGGGCTTCCACACGTACATGTAGCTTTCATATCAGCAATCCACTAAAACCTACAATGGTCAAGGATTTTCATTGTAATAACTAAGATCTCAAGAAGATGTATGATGAATCAGTGCAACTGAATTTGAAAAATGACTAAAAAACGATTGAGCATATCGTTTATGAACTGAACGAAGCTTGCGTACCTAGAGTATACAGAGAAATTTGAAAATGTAAAGGAAAACGAGAGTAAAAATATAGAAACAATAAGGTATCTTTTCAATTGGGCGCAATCAAGTATGATAACAATTTACTTTTTGGAAATGTGAGTATGACAGAAGACAACGTCATCTTTGCTCCATAATGTCCTTCCTTGCCTTCGTCATCATCCTTGCCTTGATGTGTGTACAGGATGTAACGTGTACCTGGTGGTAACAACTGAGAATGTTCTACCTGAAAAATATAAGGTCAATGTGAGCATCTACATAATTTCATATTAATTGAATTTCCTCTTTTTGGGACTGGAGCATCACTTATGGTACATAACTTGTTGAACTGCACATATGGTGTACTGGAATTTTATTGACAGCGAATACCTGGTAGTAATACCTGAAAATGTTCTACCTGCAGTAAAGAAAAGGTAAATGTAAGGTAATGTAAAGGGGTACAGATATATACCTTTTTTTCTATGAGTTCGTTCTCTTTATCCCCGAGTAACAGAGATGGTTGAGCGCACTTTATGCACTAATCCACACCGTCTGGGACCGATGATGCGGGTGGGCAGTGTACATGCGTCTTGTGTGCTGAAATTTTCTAGGAACTCGCACATGCTTTACAAAAAGCGACAAATATCGGCGTGACATTTCTTGGCTTCAGTGTTTCTTTTACAATGACTTCTTCCAATATATGCATACAATATACATACTAACCCTGACCCAGCCTCCTCCCGCTGGTTGCCTCTCTGTTTTGTGATATGCATCTATTACATTTTTCTCAATGTCTAAAAATTTCACTGTGAGCTTGTATATTACTTTGGCTTCAAATCTTGATGAAAACCTAAAGTTAAAGAAAAATACACATACAAATGTAAGAAGATATCCTAACAGATGAACATAAGTGGAAGTAAAAACATTTTGGTACTTTCTCGATACAGAAAAAGAAGTTGGCAGATCAAGTAGAAAATCTTATAAATAAAACCATGAAGATAAGAGTATTGCCATAGTAACACAGATCCCCGAATAATCAATACCGTATCTAAAATTATGATGTAAGAATCCGATGACACGGAAATATAAAGGGTGCGATTAACAACAAAACGCTGACTAAACCATACAGACTCAAAAGTCCAAAATCGTAAAACTGAAAGCAACGATTCAAGTTCATTCATCCTTATGGTATTAACTTCAAACTATTTCTTAAAAAAAAAACCCCGTCTTATTTCGGCACCCTTCAGTCAACAAATCGCAGAAGTAAAACTCATTAAATGTTGTTGGAGATTATGTAAATCGTAAAACGTATACCATTCTGAAATGTTGACACCAAGGGAGGTTTTATCTAGATCATCTTCTTCACAACCCTCTCTGATAAGGTCAATAAGTTGTTCCTTTCTACACCAACGATACGATGTCGCCCAGCAACCTATTGTCTCGCCAATTCCTTCTCTATCTGCACAAAACGTACATAAAAAATATTTCTTTCTTTTTAAATTAGAAAAGTATGTGAAAACTTGATTTTTTAAGAGTATCGGTTCTTACTTAAACCTGCTAATTGTCTGCCAAGGTCCGTAGCTTTGTAAATGATGTGGAAACATGTTACATTCGTACGTCTAGAAATTGTACGCTCCAGGGCCCAGTTTTGCAATTGAAGCAACTTTCTACAAAATATGACATACGACGTTTGTAAGCGCTACGCAGCAACCTAAAAAAGTGTTTCTTGAAGGTGACGTAATATACAGAAAAAGTTGTCGTAAGTCATACAACATTGGTTGAAAAGATGCCTATAATGTTAAAATATCGAACTTTTTGGATGGAAAGGAGAAGATTAAAGTACACAAGTACAATAGAACATTTCAATATTCACAATTTCAACCACTAGGTATATATCTGCTGTTAGTCCGATAGAATATCACTTCTTTGGTGTTTCTGTACTGAATTAAAATACATGTATATTTGTAAATTTTCTAATACTAAATTTGATAAATTATTCTATAACCAAGGGATATATCTCTCTGATGGAAAAGCTCATTCCTTAGCTGGTCCATTGGCATACATTTTAGATCAAGATTAGAATATCGCTCTTCACTAATGCATCCACTACTTGGATTTTTTCTCTTTTGGCCACGAGCTCACTGGGAAAACTTTATTTATTGAAATCTGCATATAGTGCACAGAAATGTATAAAATGGAACATAATATTTCAATTTTGACAATTTCAACCACATGGTCGGAATCTTTGTTGTGGACTGTTAGTCCCCGATGATATCGTTCGCCCTTATGATATATTTCTTAATTTCTCCTACTAAGGGGCTATGGCCACGAAGCCCCTAAATCGGCCCTGTTTCTTAATATTTGAAATTAGTGAATATCTTTTGTGATTTGATACTTTGCAATGTTCTTCACTAGATTATTGTAGAAATTTTGTAAATAATGCATTTATCAGTAGCCTTTAGACATTTGAAAACTCCAAAATCGGCAATTTTCCGTGAAAACCTGCATGTTTCTTTGAAATAAGCATTGGCCACATACATCGCGAAACATGAAAGAAATTGCAAACGAAAGATAATCATTATATCTTCTTGTCATAAAAGTTTTATGTTTCTCGACGCATGTGGCCACATCGAACTCCCAACTTAAAACACATTTTCGAGCATTTTTGACCATGTTTTGTACATAACGTCAACATTATGTCACTTGAAGACGTCATAAGACTTCCTATGTTGCTTAAGTTGGTGATATGTTCCTGTCATTAAAAGCGAGAAACATTCATTACATTTTATGTGATATATCAAGTATTTCGTATTAAAGGGGTAGGGGCAAAAGTGACTATTTTTGAAATATTTTTAAAAATAAGTTCTATTTTCTTATTCATTATGCTTCTTTTAATTAAAAAGAGGACAGATTTTATGTGATTTCTCGAAAAACCCACCTTTTAGGGCAAAATGATTGAAAATTGAGCTCTTTGTCTTCCCATTAGAAATTCAGAGTTTCGGCAAGGGACAAACAAGCCCTAGAGCATGGGCATAAAAATCATATGGGACATTCCTTTCTATATTCTGAATGTACATTGAAAGTATAACTTTGTTACATGCGCTTGCTCTATATGTACTATTAACTATAATGTTGAAATCTGGTGTTATCATTTTACCACGTATTTCGGTAGTAGTGGGCAATTTGGGCGGGAAATAATATTCATATTTTAAATTGATAATATCTACTTTCGGTTTAATTTCAATATACAACATTATCTCTACCTTTATTTGAAAGATAAAAAAAAACAGTCAGAAAACAATGTTTGAAAATAACATAAAATGGGGCCAAAAACGGCCGATTTTGCCCCTACTCCTTTAATGTTGAGGCAAATTACTTTTAGGGACTTCGTGGCCCCATCTCTTTGTTTAATTATTACAAAAGATGACATAGCCGTGTACTAAATTGGTTCTATGACATAAATTCTTAAGCCATATTTACATTTTCGCTTTTCATATATTCACTATTTGAATTTCCTCTTTTCGATGAAACATTATTTGTTGAAATGCGCATATGGTGCACTGAAATGTATACAATGGAAGATATATTTCAATATTCACAATTTTGTACTGTTTTAATGAGCTATGAAAAAAGATATAAGCTCAAAGCCCACTTTTAGAAAGCCAATCGCAATCGCACCGGATAGACGTGAACTGATTTACAAGATAGAGGGATGTGAACGGAAATACCATTGTTCAGCGTAGTTAAAATTCTGAGAATCGCTAGTTGCCTTTTTATTTCAAGCTTAAGAGCAAATTTCATTGAATTCACGGACTGATGCGTCGACAACGGACTAAGGTGAATCCATGGTGATGGCAGCGAAAATGTCCAAATTGTTCATTTCTAATTTGTTTTGTTTTGCTTTTTTGTTTTTGTTGTTGTTGTTGTTTTTAGGCAAACTTACAAAATTGTTTAAGAAATAATAAAGATACCAAAGTTTACCAAAGATTTTACAAATCAAAAGTAATAATACGGAAGTGTCCAACTCTATACCTTCATAAAGAAAATTCCAAACCAATATTTCCTGCACCATACACGTGTTTCGAATAATAAATTCTCATCAGTGATGCTTCCAGCGGAGCCACCAAAATTCATTTCAGTAGCGCATGTTGTACATTTACTTTAAAGAGAGTGCGCGGCTCCAAATTTCCTTTCAGTAGCATATCCAAATAAATATATGTTCAAAATAGCAAAGAGATGTTAACCTCCTTACATTTCAGTGAAAGTTTTGAAGGGAATGACAAGTTTTCGAAGTAGCAAAATGATATCTATGATGTCAAATTGATAAATAATTAAGATCTTACAATGAGGACTTCGAGTCATTACTCGTTTAAAATTATTACTATATTTTAACAAGAAAAACAAACATTTCATGAACGTCTGAGCATACAATTTTTGAATATGAAAAAAGTTAGCATCAGTAAACAAATTTGAAAACAAACTGCAGCCTAAAAGAAAACACCAACATTAAAAGTCTGAGAGAATGGAGGGGATCTCAAACCAGACTCGGCTACAGCACCCAAAGCAATGCACTAAAACACCAGATGCGAAAACATAGTAGAAGATGATATCACACAATTCGGAGCGTTTAGATTTTACATTTTCAAGAAGCAACACATTTTCGGTTTCACACTTTCTACTAACCCTCAGAGGGGACATATCTCTCCAAGCGGTGACAACCGATGGGCTTCTTTTCTATCTGGAAACCATCACCTTCTTCGTTGGTAACAGACCAGTGCTTCATGCCGTCTGGGGAAAGAAGATATTTTGTAAATATGGGATAACGAAAAGCAATCCAAAACAAAATGCACACATAAGAAAATCTACATATTCTACAACAGTTATATCTACATGTAATACCCCATTCATATGACGATCATGCATATCAAGAGGAGATAAAGAGGGGGGGGGGGGCTTGTTATGTTCATATGTTGTAGCAAATAGACTGCTTTCGTGTGCAATTGTTTATGAATGAATAGAAAATTTGATATTTATAGCATTAAGGCCCATAACGTATTGTCATGTATCACATAAGTTGACAAGAAATACTTATAATTACAAACCTTCAAATGTGATTCTTTTGTTATTCATCGGTCATTTTATTTCATAAAGACCGCGGACGATTCTAAATATACTAGATTTTATGAACGTTCAGTAAAGTGTGGAGGTCAATAAAAAACAATGAGGGGCGGAGAAAAGAAAATTATTTCAGACGCGGGTGTGAATTGTTTTGATTATTAAGAGTATTCGGCCATAGTATAGATAATATTGTGTTTCAAGTCCGCGAAAGAATCCTTTAATGAGAAATGTGAGCAGGTTCTTCTATCCATAAAAGCTCAAAATGCCATCTCAAATCAACCTAGATCCCCATTGCGATTCTTGAAGATCAATTATACTATATGCTCTCCAAATAAATGTATATTGAGGAACTTGACTGACAAAATAAAGAAATATTGTCCTTACTCGATTAGAAAACATTTCCTCAAATTTAATTACCTATTCAAAAACCTTAATGGAAAAAGAGCTCATTGTTTACCTGTTATTTTCTTCTCTGACCGAATACAGGGTAGTGAGGGTACCTTTCAGAAAATTTCAGAAAAATTATCGAGATGTACATCAAACTATTTTTCTACTATGGCCTGATAATCGTTACCGTCCACCCGATAATTTGCATGGTCAGTTTCATTTTGAAAACCAGGGGTGTCTTAAATATTTGGATTTTTATTTTTCTGAAAATTTAAGAAAATCTGCGGTTTGTAAGTCGGATAAAGACCTCGTTGAGGTCTGTATGAAGGTTAGATGCCCTCGGAGAGAACAGGGTGGTGTTTAAAGACCTCGGCCTTCGGCCTCGGTCTTTAAACACCACCCTGTTCTCTCCTTGGGCATCTAACCTTCATACAGACCTCAACTCGGTCTTTATCCTATACATAAGTACTCATGAAATAAAGCATCAAATGAAGTTATAGCAAGATTGAAACTACATGTAATTATAATCCAGCAAGACCAATTATTGATGACTGGCGACTGATGAAGATCACCTACGCACAACAAGGACTTACGGAAATGTATTTACTCCTCTGGCTTGTGCAATCACCTGCTCAAAAGGTGCATCGACAAGTCAGGAAAATAAGTAGGGCACCGTCTAAAATACCTTTTCAATGAAAATACCAATATCAAATAACAAATTGAAATCTGTTCTTTCACAGATGGTTGGGGTCATCGTCTTGATCTTGCAAAGATCTCACCCTTTGCTGCAGGATTTCTTATCAGATTCCGAAAGTATGCATAGTTGAAATATTTCTTCTTGAAATCGTTATGGATCTCTTGGTATTCTGATAATATTTCCAGGGTTTCACATTTCACTTCGCCGTCTGTATCAAGTTGAGTATTTCCAACCAATTCTTTAGAATTCAAGTCTCCTGGAAATAAAGTGACAGAAATGAACTCTGTTTGCAGTGATCTGTGGTACACGTGTTACATGTCTTCAATTTCAATAGCATCGAGAACAGATAAATTTCCAGCATGGACCAGACATGCACGTTTCGGGTACTTTGACCCTCGTCAGTGATCCTCAATCTCAATAATGTGATATGGTCAAAGAGTGTAAAAGTTATTATGTCCAAAATGTACCGAAAAACGAAGCAGGATGGGTGGTATATATTTGTTTCAGTCCCTTAATTCTTTGTGAATATTTCTTGAGGACAAATATTTTGTCAGTTGGATTTTAAGGAGAATCTTTAACAACTACATGTATTTTAGAATTCTTCAAATTAACGATATGAGAAAAGGGAAGGGTCTCCAGCATGACCACCCAGCACTCTCCCAGTGACGAACCCACAAGAAAGTGACACATGATTGACATCAGACAAAACTACAAATCGCAAACAAAGAAAACAATATTCACTAGAACATCATGCAAAAAGATCGCAACAGACGTACAGAAACATTAATGATAACACATAAAAGAAAGGAGAGCAAAAATGTGCACCTGACGCCGACTTTGGACGGTCATCTGCTATAAGCAAATGGTGTGGTTATCCGGATTACGTGCGCACAACCCTCCTACTTATCCGAATACACAGAAGTCTCCATAGACGCATAATTGATGTATGAACATAAAACTTCTCACTGTAAGGTGACAACACAAACAAGATTGTTAAACGGAGCGGCCTCTTGTAACAGATATCCTATTTAAATGGATCTTAAAAATTCTATGGCATGCGAATTACAGTCCATGCTCTGCTGGCTGAAGCGAGTTCAAGATTAATACCCGAGAAGTTTGACCAACTTTCAGATAAGCAGAGAATCAGGACCCAGTCTTCTCTGACGAGAGTTGAACAAGGCCCGTCATGGAGTCCCGTCGTCACGGTTGGCCAGTGTGCAATATTGGGAAAGGCACTGGTACAAAACTGTAGATTGGTCCAACACCATGCCCAGTGTTTTGTTATGACTTTAGGATCATATGCTCGGTTAAGCAGGCGATCGACCATTTTCTTGTATTTGTTGTTAAAGCTTGATCTGCCTTTGATCTTTTTGATTTTGTTGCTTAGGTCACCGTAAATGAAGGCAATGAAATTCTCAATGATACATGCTCTGATGCAGGAGTCATAGCAAATTTTGAAAGAAGTTCAGAATAGTTATTTTAAAATTTAGATAAAGATTTTATAATTTTATGATATCTAAATCCTTGACTGTTAAGTGGGTTTTTTTTGTAATTTGTATATTTTTATCATGGACGTCCGAAACATTGGAACAAGCTCTAGTGTATCTGATGAACTGAGAGATGTAAATGCAGTGCGATGGCAATCTTGGAACATCGCCATCAAGCCAGGGAAAATCAACCATATTGAAGCCAAAGTCATCCCTTTTGTCGTATATAATTGTCTGAATTTCTCCGTTATTCATTTTGAAATCAAGATCCAAAAATAGTGTACATTAACTATATCATCTCTGCGTGCTTTGTTCAAAGTTAACTCTGGTGCATAAATTTGATTTTTGTATTGGTCAAAATGTGGGTTATCAATATTCAAAATATCCTCAAGATACCTAGAGGATCCGTTGAAACATTTCAAGTCGTCAAATTTCTTGGGTTTTTGTTTGAATTCTTTTTCGTATATGTATAAAAACAAATCTGCAATCAATATGAGTTCTGTGTAAGCTTGGTAGAATCTATTTGTCGACAATTCAATGATACTTTACCGTGGATATGATCCTACGGACATTAGGCTTGGTACTTAAAGGCCGACGGGGGACTAAATAAGGGGACAGTAAATTTTCTGTCATTTCCTCACTGTCCGCTATAGGGTTAACATCTCTTATTGGTATACGATTGGTTCCTTTTAATCTTTTTACCCCTATCAATTTTTGATTGACAGCCTAAGACAGATGAGACTTTGGTATCTCATTAGCATAATAAAGGATTACATGTCGGTTTGTCTTTAATGTAACATGCCGCTCGCAGACGGCGTTGTCTTCAAAGACGGTATACCACGCATATCAAACTTATGTCACTCAGGTATAACTATTAACGACCGTGTGGTTCCCAACGTCGGCCTTTAACCAATCTACAGTCTTTAACCAATGCATTCTTGAGACTTTCACTCTTACTGACTGTGACGACGGGACTCCATGACGGGCTCTGTCCAAACCTCCTTAGAGAACCCCGACCACCTGTCCTCTCTAAATGGCAGTCGGACTCCTCGGGTGATAACATACATGAGCTAGCGTCGGCAGAGCACAGATTGTATTACGTACGCTCTCTGTCTATATCCATTTACATATTCATCTGTGTTGCTTGGGTCCCTGCGTTTTGCGATCTTGTTTGTGTGTGGTCATCTAAGAGTGAGGAGGTTGTTTTACGCCACAACTGTACGTTCTTCGAGACCTCTGGGTAATTGGAGAAGTGAGAGGGTTGTGCGCACGTTATCCAGAATCACCACACCATTTGCTACTTGTGTGGCAAATGGCCGTCCAAAGTCGGCATCTATAACCCAATGGTCTCGTTTTTTATGTGTAGTCTTTTGTGTTTGATATTTATATGTCGTATTCTTTTTTTTTTTTTGTCTCTTAGTATGCTCGTCTCTGTGTTTTCGCATCGGGAGTTTTTGGTGCTTTGCTGTTGGTGCCGCAATAGGATCTTGTTGGAGATCCCCTCCCTTCTTTGGAACAGATTGCAAGAATGAAACGGTGGATTCAAGAAAATAGATAATAACAAAACACTCATAAACACAAATTTTCGGCCAAAATGTACAACATATTTTTATTCGCCCCAGTGTTGTAGGTTTATTTTACATGAACATATATATGTCTTAATTTGGAGAGGAGCTTGATCGATCTATTCATTTAAGAGAGGGAGTCGAAAATAGTTATACATATCTGGGTAATCGGAACAATTTTGGCGAAGGTCTGAAATTGAACATTATATAAAATAGTCTTATAGATTTAATACTGAAAAATACATGACTGAATCAAAGAAGTTTCTTGTTACTATTAAAGTAGCGAAATGTCTGAGATATTAACATTGACATGAAATGATAATGCTCTCTATTAAATAAAAAGGACAACATCACTCGTTTAATTGCTATAGAATAAAGAAAACAGATAAAACTTGTAGCACATTTTATATTCTTTCTGAAATTATGCAGATATTCCAATGACTGGTTCATGTTTACCTTCTGGAGGAGTGAGTATTACAGAGGATAACGTCATTTTGGCCCCATAATACCCCGCCCAGTATTGTTCATCTTTGCCTTTATGTGAGTATAAGATGTAACGTGTACCAGCTGGTAAAACCTGAGAATGTTCTACCTAAAACAAAAACTTTGCAAATTCGTCTAAGCATCTGGAGCAAACCATCCGCATAAAATGGCAACCGCACTTCACAGGACATACAAAAATTATTGTGTGGTTTTATTTTCAAATACAAAAGCACAGCAGACAATATGATGACTTTGTATTCGGTCTAACATTTTAAATATTTGACTACTCAATGTGACTTCTGAAAAATACAATAGATTTGTAATTGCTACAAAGATCCGACATAGCAATATTGGACGCAACTTTTTACTTTGACGTCGAAACAAATCTATGAAGTCATAATAGAAACTAACGTCAGAGGTTGTGATGTCGGGTCTTGTTTTGTCTAAAATGCAAATGGTTTATTAGGAAGTACAGCAAATATCTTTTTTATCAGAAAACATATGAACATAAGAAAATGAATTTCTAGCTAAAAATGTATAATTTTTTATATATGGACACATGTATCTTAATTTCTTATATCAGAAATTTCTTATATCAGCATATACGGAACTTTTATTTACATGTGCTTGTCAGAGACAACTGGCATCAGTTTTAATAAAACGAGATTTTAAAGATGTCTGAAACTGATTGTTTTTTGTACAACACAAACTTAAAATTACCTTAAACCACTCTTTTCCTGCCGGTAATTTGTTTTGCTCTTTAAACGTGTTCATGGTGCGTTTATCTCTGCCTAAAAAGTAGACTTTGAGGTCGTGTGTGACCTTGCAGTCCCCTCTTGCTGCATACCTAAAAATGATAACCATGCTCACAATTGCATTCACAATATTTGTATAATCATTTAACAATGAAAGATAATACTTTGACAATGCAAAAAGGTATTTGTTTAGTTCTATTTGAATATGTTTTACGAAACTTCACTGCCTTCAGAAAACATATCACCAAGTAAAGAGAACTCCCTCAATATTTTTAACAACCTGCTCTAAATTATTTGTATTTTAATGAAGAACTTGGTACCAAAAATGACCTATTGCACAGAGAAAACCAGCTACATACTATCGAGAGGCTGTGTCGACAGCTTTAAGCCGATTGAAAAAAAATCTATATCAGAACATATAAGTCAATATTGACAATCAAACTACATGACAACACCACAACGTCAGTAGCTATTAGTACCAAAATGTTGTCATGAAGAATGTACATGTGAAATATGAAGGCTCTATTGCACCTCATTCAAAAGTTACTCCCTTTTCAATGTTTTCGAAAAATAGGTCCCATTGGTGGCGATGTTTTTGAGTAGTGGCTAGCGTGATGGACTCAATGCCGGTCGTCTAACGACGGTCTGGAGGAATACACAAATGTGTTGTAGAACATCCTCCTCACTGTAAGATGACCATACAAACAAGATAGCATTAAGCAGGGGCCCCGAGTCATATTTTTTACTTAAATACGCTTCTGAATAAACCCTACACAAAATTTGGAGCCGCACATTTAGGCTAAATGAAATTAAAGCTCTGTATTGTAGATGGCGCCAGGAAAATTCACTTTGGCTTTATCTAACTGTTTGACATGAAGTACTACTGACACTGACGAGGATTAAAGTATCCGAACCACGTGTCTCGTACAACAAAATTGGTACTATAGAACATATATTTCAATGTTGACAATGTAAATGGATATAAAAACAGAGGGCGTACAGTCCGTTGCTCTGCCGGTTGTAGCGAGTTCATGAATATTATCACCTGAGGATATAAGTTCTGAAAATTTTCCAGAGAGTCTTAACCAGTTCCTGAAAGCGAGAACCTTGACCTAAAAGTTTGTTGGTAATTTGTAGATCTCTATTATGAAAATCCAAAACATTAGTACTTTCTCTAGCGTACCGGATAAGTTGTGAAATGTAAATACCGGTAATCTAGGAACATCACCGTGAAGTCAGGGGAACTTTTCTATACTGAATTAAAAATCATTTATTTTGTCATACACACTCGTGTGAATATCTCCATTTACAATTTTGATATTTAGGTCACAGAAGTTGTGTTTACAAGATCTGTTAACAAACAGAAAAACAGATGGACGGACGGACAACTTGAATTTGCAAAGATAATCCAGTACAGCTAAAATAAAACATATACCACTCCGAGATTGTGACTTTTGGAGGATTTTTGTCGAGGTCGACCTCCTCACACCCCTCGTTGACCAGATCAATAAGTTGTTCTTTCTCACACCATTGGTATGATGTAGACCAGCAACTCACTGGCTCTGTAAAACCTTCTAAATCTGTGAAAAGCATGAAATAGGAAATGAAATTACTTTTCTGAATGAGAAATAGAAGTCGGTCCGTATAACTTATTTACAACACAATTCTACCATTTTTCATAAAAACATCGAAGTTATATATGATACCATATAAAACGCCTTATTTTCAATTCATGTTAAATGTATGTACCCTAGATATCATGTCGACACCATTTTTTCTGATGACCAGGTTAGACCAATGATAGTGTTAGTAGTAAACTCACTTTGTCTGCTATAGGTATGGTTAATTTTGTGTTTTGTGACAATTTAAGACAGAAAATAAGATTTACTGTTTGATAAGACTATTTGAATAGAATAAGTTTTAACAAAATAGAAAATTACGAAGAAGAAAAACAACTTTGTCCTGATTGATCCTTTTCAGGATGTTTTACAACATTTCATAAAAAGTGGCCGGAATAGTCCATTTTCCAGAAAATATCTATGACCGTTTTAAACCTTGATTCTATATGCACAGACACCAGACATCGCATCCTTGGTAAATTTCTCCATTGTGACGACACATCTTGAAGCACCTTGATGTGTTGCCATGCCTTCTATTTTGACGTAACAATGAAAATATCGCCAAATTGTGTGATGGTGTATGTCCGCCTTATGAATCTTTTGGAAAATCATCTATTCTGAAGAAAACTGAAGTGTTTTAACTCGTTACCTTCTTGAAAAACATTTCCATGCTGTAAATTTATCTGCTTTTAAATGATACCAATGAATTTAAGACGTTTAACATTCAAAACAATTTTATGCACAGTACACATGCTTCGGGCAGCAAATCCTCATTAGTGCTACATCAAGACAAAGTAGTTCTAAGAGACAGCAGTTTATTAACAACAGTGTCCTCCAGTTTTATTTTTTGAATTTTGCGGTATTCTGTAGGGTCGATTCAGTTACATAGTTACAAAATCTATGACCAAAAGAAATTGGAGGGATGGTGCTTGGATGTTATTTTAGGATGAACTGACAATAAAAAGGAAATGCCCAAACTCGTTACCTTCTCTAGGAGAATTTCAAACCAATTCTAATATACCAGACACGTGTTCTGGACAGTAAATTCCGTGTTTTCGATTTTATAGGCCTACGTTCGATTTGTGCAGGTATATGACGTAAAAGTATTGTGACGTCATTAAATTCCTTTGAAAACGTCATATATGTGACACTGTTTCCCTGAATTTCACGCTTGTTTCCATAGAATTTGATGACGTCACAATGCGTTGACGTCAGATACCTGCACAAATGGGAAGTAACTCTGTATTTCGAAAAGACCGAATTATCGTCATTATTACATCAAGCCAAAGAATTTTTCAGACACAGCCAAATTTATTTTAGTAGCGGCCTCTAGTTTTTTTTTTTTAATTTTATATACTTATATCTACTTTGCAAAGAGTATGCGGCTCGAAATTTCCTGTAGGTTCGATTCATAAGCAGAGTTGAATAAAACAGACAAGTTTCCAAATAGCAAAATAATACATGATTTCATATTGATAAAGGACAAAAAAGAGATTCTTTTCAGGTGACAGTGGTTGAAAGAAAGTAATTAATTCAATTTTAAATTCAATCTCGGTGAACTTGATTTAAGTGATCCATAATCCAAAATAAGAATATAAGTATAGATAATAAGGAAATGAAAATATTCCAACTCGTTGCCATTTTTAACAACATTTCGAACCAATTTTAATGCACCAGAAACGTGTTTTAGATAATTAATCCTCGTGGGTGGTAAATCAAGCTAAAGTTATTTTCAGACACAGTCAAATTCGTTTTAGTACAGTTGATGTTAAGATGTTAAACGTCTTCAAATTCAACAGCATCATTTGAGAACAGATAAATTTGCAGCATGGATAGACATGCGCGTTTCGGGTACTAACCTTCGTCAGTGATTCTCAATCTAAGCACTGCAATATAGCCAAAGAATGTGAAAGTTCTTAAGGTATCCGTTGTACAAATAAATATCAAGTATATATATAGTTAGAATTACGGCATATCTATACCTAAATATACCATAGTGAAACATAAAAGTTGGGTTCCAACATCAAAGCTAAACATGCCAACCTCTAACTAAGCCACGAAAACTATCGAGACACTGCCGAAGATTACCGAGAGAATTTTAACACTATTTAAATGGACGAGATGTCAGCGAGATCTCTATTTGTACACTGGATACGTTAAGTCCTAAAATGTACCAAAATACGTTGCAGGATAGGTGGGATATGATGCTACAGGACCCACGTTTTAAAAGTTTCAAGAAAATTGATAACTGAAATTTTTGAATGCGTTGAAGAAACGATCAACCGAAATTGATCGAACTTGGCTACAAGTGCCCTCAGGCCTCCTTGTCCACCAGCAGTGACACTCACCAAGTGGTACAAATGTTAAACGTCTTCAAATTCAATAGCATCATTTAAGACCGTTTACTATTACGACCTTTTCGAGGGGCATATTGTTCCACACGATGACAAAAAGCTGGATTCCTTTCAATACGGAAGCCATCACCGCCCTCCTCAACCACAGACCAATGCCACATACCCTCTGTAATATAGAAAAAAAAAAGATAAATACGAACTTAGACTTAATATCTTTTTAAAGTATGGAGATCTGGATGTCTTGACAAACCTGCATATACATTACACTCTGATGGTATGAAAATTCTTTTTGTATTGCAAGTTATATTATGAAATTATAAGGTACCTACCGGAAGTAAATCATCAAAGGGCACAAATCAAAAAAAAAAAAATAGGTCAACCATGACAATACTTAACCTCACCCTGAAACTATCTAAGACCAAGCAATGTATCAAAATTCATCTCAATATCGTTGGAGAGAAAAAGATGGGAAAACTTAATTTCGGGAAAACGGGGCTCGTACATACTATCAAAGAGAAGATATAGTCTTAACTGAGCAGCACATGTGAATTGTGTTCTTTCATTTTGTTTGAAAATACTTTATTCCAGTAAATGAAGTAACATATATTTACATATCAGAGTTATGAAATTTCTGACGCTATGTAGATAGTTTCCAAACTGATTTGAGCGCTCGCTGTTGCTTGAACGCAATTATGCTTTTAATATCCATTTGCATATTCATCTATGTGCTTCTTTGTTCCCCTGTGTTGTGCGGTCTTGTTAAATTGTCATTTTATAGTGAAGAGAGCATTATACCCAACCATTAGTGTTCTTCGAAACCACTTGGTAAACCGAAGAAGTTGGAGGGCTTTGTGCACGTATAAATTCAACCTTTGCATCTAATGTGGAAGGTGTCGTTCTAGGTCGGCACTGAATCGTCTATTTATCTCGTTGTTTATTTGCAGCCTTTTGCATTTACTATTCTAAAGTCGTCTTTTGTGTCCCTTGTCCCTTTTGTGTCTCCTTAGCCCGTCTACTCTATGTTTTCACATTGGTGTTATGCTGTGGTTGTTGCAAGCGAGTTTTGTTGGAGACCTCCTCCTTTTTTATAAGACATGTTTTTCAACTGTATAGTTGAAATATTAAATCAGGAGTTTTCTTCTTCGTTACTTTAAGCAATTCTATTAATCCCAATGCCCATTTCCCCTTTGAAACAAGATCTTACCCTTTGCGGCAGGATTTTTAACCAAATTCCGAAAATATGGACGCCTGCACTCTTGTGAAGTTTCCATTTTAGATCACACTTAAAATATTTTTCGAGCGAAAGATGTTTGAACTCATAAATTCCTACTTCACACGATCGCTTGGGAAAAAAACTAAAGGACTTGTACGCTCATACCACGTCATTGACCAGAGACACCCACGATACGAATACGATTTTATCTGATAGCGAGAAATCATGAAAGTTCTTTCCGGTAATCTACTTGAGAAAGAATGAGGAAGATTGACAGTTATAGTGTCACAAGAATTGGCTATTTGTGAGGCAAAAATGACATTGATGAAATTCGAAAGAGAATGACTACTCCGTAAAAATCGAATAGAATTAACCGTAGAAATATAATGATCTTAATGTAAACAAGGAACAAACATAAATTCGACACCTGGAAATCCCACTTACACCGCAACAAACCTTTCTGCCTCTGAAATAATAGATAACCACAAATCAGCTCTTGCTTCCTTTGGCTTCGACACTACCAATTTAGATTTAGATTTACCATACTTATACTGCATACCTAAAATGCATAAGAATCCGTACAAACAACGTTTCATCGCTGGTTCCTCAAAATGTAATACTAAATCTGTATCGATCTTACTCACCATAGTTTTATCTGAAATCAAATCTGGGCTTCAAAAATATTGTTCGAAAGTATATTCTCGCAGTGGTATCAACCAGATGTGGATTTTAAAGAATTCGAAGGAACTTTTAGAACATCTGAAATCCACTCATTTTAGTAGAGTTCATTCGATCAAAGCTTTTGATTTTTCGACACTTTACACTACAATTCCACATTCTAAATTGAAAGAAAGACTCGCAAAAATTATAAGTAATGCGTTTACAAGTAAGAACAAGTAAGAACGGTAATCGCAAATACAAATTTATTGTTGTTAACTATGACAAACCCTACTTTGTTAAAGAAAAGTCCGATTCTGAAAATAAGTACACTGAAACAGACATTATTCAGATAACTTTCTGATCGACAACATTTTTGTGGTGTTTGGAGGAAAGGTCTTCCAGCAAATTGTCGGAATTCCAATGGGGACCAATTGTGCCCCACTTCTTGCCGACATTTTCCTTTACTCGTACGAAGCTGAATTCATTCAATCTTTGGTCTCTGAAGGGAAAAGATACTTAGCTTCTGACTTCAACTTCACTTACAGATACATAGACGATGTGTTGTCCATCAATAATCCAAAATTCGCGGAATACCTGAGCAGTATCTATCCTTCGGAGCTTGTAGTCAAAGAAACTACAGAGACAAATAATTCAGCATCCTATTTGGACATAATGTTGTCCTACGACACTGATGGTCACATGAACACCTCACTCTATGACAAACGTGACGACTTCAATTTCAGCATTACAAACATTCCTTTTCTGAGTAGCAACATCCCTTCATCGCCTGCTTATGGCGTGTTCATATCTCAGTTGATACGCTATGCCAGAGCAAGTACCAAATATATGGTTTTTGTTCTGAGAGCTAGGCGTCTTTCAGATAAGCTTCTCAGTCAGGGATATGTTTGTGACCGACTAACATCGTCACTGAGGAAGTTCTACGGTCGATATGGGGAACTCGTCATGCACTATGATGTCCCACTCTCCAGAATGGTGGATGATATTATGTCATAGACCATTTGAACCATCCAACCAAAGATTGTACTCTATGTCTTCCAAAATGGAAGTAACCGGATGTGACAGTTCTACCGAATTGAAGCGACGGGTGTTGCATGCAAGCAGGAGATGCTTACTCTTCCTGGGCACCTGGTCTCACTCCCATGTCGGGAGTTCGCTTCTTTTCATATGGTGGAGGTTTTTGTTTGTTTGCTTTGGTTCCTGATTTGTCCTGATTTTGTATGCCTTCGGTTTCTGATTTTCTAAATTATCTATTTTGTGCTGTAAACAGGGATATGTTTATTATCCATATTTGTCATAAAAATCAAAATGTCTAAAGGTTAAACGTCTTTAAATTCAATAGTATCATTTAAGACCAGATAAATTAACAGCATGGATCAGACATGCACGTTTCGGGAATTTAACCCTCGTCAATGATCCTCAGTCTAAACAATGTAATAATGCCAAAAAGTGAAATTATTATGTCCAAAAATGTACCGAGAGATGAATCAAAATGGGTGGGATATGATGCTACAGGACCCACGTTTTAGGAATTTCAAGAAATTTTGTAACAGAAAATTTCAAATGCGTTGAAGAGACAGACGATCAACCGAAGTTGATATGGCTACATGTGCCCTCGGGTACTCTTGGTCCACCAGCAAGCTTAACTTTGACGCAATATCTGTTGGAAAGCAAATATTTTTGAATTGTTAGTGAGAGTGGTTTTTTTTTTCATTTTTCAGAGCCGGATGGGGTTTTTTTTTACATCCCCTTGGACCGGATATTGTATTATTATTTTTCTTAAATTCAGCAACGGTTGCCTAATCCAAGTTCACTAACTTTGGTTGTGGGATAGAGTGAACATCTTGTCCCGCCATAGATGACAACGGGGGTGCTGAAATAAATATCTACAAATAGATTATACTTATCCCTTGACCTCAGAAATGTAGTTTAAAGAAAATTAGAATGTTCCCACCCGTAACCTTTTAAAATTGAATTGATTTTCAAGCCCATTTTAATGCACCAGACATATGCTTCGCACAGTAAATCCTCATCATTGGTACTCATTAAATTATATGAAATTTCAAAAAGTGGATTCTTACGGATCATATCCATCCTTCCTTTCACTCTTTTGACATCTTTCTAATACGAGTACAGTGTCCAAAAAAAGAAAGTAATATATACACTTGAAACATGCTCCGCAAAGTGTAGATAATAACAGAAAATTTGAAGTGTTCAAACTCGTAACCTTCTTGAATAAAATTTCAAACCAATCTTACTGCACAAGACAGTGGACAGTACATCATAGTAAATCCATGTTAAAAATTAAGAAATAACAACTAGCTAGCCGTGGTTTATTGTCCAGTAATTCCACGAGTCGCATGAACCAATAAAATTATCACCGAGCCCCGAAGCGGCGAGGTGATGATTTGATTGGTTCATGTGCCGAGTGGAATTACTGGACAATGAATCACGACTAGGTAGTTTTTATTTTTATTCTAGTATAGCACGTGAATGGGCGGAGCTTAGTGCACTGGAAGTTTGTTGGAGATTTTACACCAGGCGAGTTCTATGATACATATAGGCAGAAAATTTCAAGTCATATTAGAATAGAAATTCCTACCCTAAAACGATCTTAGAAATGGTTATACAACCACTATGATGGTCACCGGTGCATATTATGTGCTAATTTTAAAAGTTCATTGTGTGACCTCATCCAAATAAAAAGAATCATCTTGACATCGAAGTAAAATCTGAAAGCTCTTCCATCAAAACTAGAACTGCCCTAAAGGACGAATACTCGCCGCTAAAGTGTTAGTAAAGTGTACAACTTCTTGACCAAAGGCATTAGCAAAACAAACTATGAACCTTTACTTCTTGGCAACATAATTTTTTTTTATTTCTCTTTCATAAAGAACAATCTACATATATGACCTTTCATACCTAGCTGCATATCAAGTAGAACTGCTGGGATTTTCGTACAAAAAAGCTATTTAAACCATAACCTCATGAACTGGACTAATTCTGAAAAGGGATTCCATTTCATGCAAGGCAAATTGTTTTTTCATTCCTGTTTATTCCCTAACCTGTAACCGTGTGAAAATGCTATTCCGCATGCAAGAAAGAAAGATTGACCTTGACTTCTATCCTTCTGACTTCAAGATTTATTGAGCTTTTCTTCTCCTCACGGATATTAAGAGTTACTGAGCGGAAATACTGTTAAATACAGTCTACTCTCGATAAGTCGAACTTTAAGGGACCATCAGAAAAAGTTCGACTTATCAGGAGTTCGACTTACTAAGTACATGACCAGCAATCGATTTTTGATAAGACTAATGTCCCATTCTCTATCAACGTTCACAAACGTTTGCGTTGTCTTCTTTTAACGATCAAGTTACCTTAAATGTATGTAATGCAACTCTTTTACAAGAAAGTGTCAATTGCCTGTCCACTGATCTCCTTATAATTCATCTATTTTCCTTTAAGAATTAAAATTTATTTGTAGTTCGACTTATCCAGGTGAAATTTCAATGTAAAATGAGTTAAGGGACCTAAAGATTAGTTCGACTTAATGAAAAGTTCGAGTTATCGGAATTCGAGTTATCAGGAGTAAAAATGCATAGAAACCAATGGAAGAGAAACGGGACTTTTAAAAATAGTTCGAGATAAGCGGAAATTCGAGTTATCCGAGTTTGAGTAAACGAGAGTAAACTGTACTTTTTTTCAATTAATGTCAAGGTTGACCCGGACTCATAGCGTTCAAGTATGCTGCTGAATCGACCTTACACAAAATTTGGAGCCGCGCGCTCTCTCCAAAGTAAATACACAAAATAAAACCAGAGGACGCTACTGAAATACTTTTGGCTGTCAAAAAATCACTTCGGCATTTGATAAGTACCGCTGATGAGGATATACAACACCAATTTGTTTTTTCTTTTTATTTCGACCTTGATGATGATGCTGATGATGATTCCGAAAATGTTTCAAAAAGAAAGGAAGGAATTTTCAACAGGACTTAGTTTCACGGCCACACCAAAACACTAAAGCAACCCTATGCAAAAATACAGAGTAGACAAGCACAACAAGAGATGAAAAAAGTACAAGAGACACCAAACACGACATCAAAACACTATACAGAAAATATTACACATAAACAAACGAGACATGGGCAATCGGTGCCGCCTTAAGTTGGTCATCTGCCTCGTAAATTGGTAGCAAATTATGTGGTAATCTGAATACGTGTACACAACCCCCCCTACTTGTCCGATTACCTAGTGGTTTCTAGGAACATATAAGTATGACGACACAAACAAGACAGTAGAGCGCAGGTACCCAAGGAAAGGAGAGGATCTCCAACCAGACTCGGTTGCAGCAGTCACAGCAAAGAACAGTTACAGAGAAGACAAGAACAGCAAGAGACACAAAAGAGACATAAGGCATAGAAACATCAAACAAAATGACTCCAGATAAACCAATGAGACCAATGGGCAATCGATAATGACTTAGGACAGCCATCTTCAACGCCAGTAGCAAATTGTGATGTTATCCGGATTACTTGTGCACAACCCTCCCACTTTTCTGGATAACCAAATGTCTCGAAGAACGCACAATTGTGGTGTGAAATAACCTCCTCGCTGGAACAAGGCATCAAAACGCAGGGGCCCAAGCAACACAGTGATGAATATGTTAATGGAGATAAAAACAAAAGGCGTGCGCAATACAGTCCGCTCTCTGCCGACTGCAGTGGGTTCATGCATGTTATCACCCGAAGAGTCAGACCGACATTCAGAGAAGATAGGTGGTCGGGGTCCTGACTTCATTAAAGAGTTTAGGACATGGCGCGTCATGGAGACCCGTTGTCACAGTCGGTCAAAGTGCAAGTCTTAAGAATTTGCTTGTAAAAGGTTGTACATTGATCAATTACCATGCTGAGTGTACGTCTGGTGACAGTGGGATTATATCCATAGTATAAACAAATAAACATCAAAGAAGTATATACCTATCAGTTGTCGAGAAGACAAGGCAAAATCATTGCAATAGGCATTCGATGTTTCTGACGCATTTTCGATAGTAATTCTGTCTACCCTTGATCATTCTAATTTTGTTTATTACGTCATCATAAAAGGCAGGTTGTGAAATACCCAACGTGATATACTCGCTTGTATCTATAGGTCCGAATTCCAAAAGAAGCTGACAACATCTTTGTAAAATTTTCAGAACGTCTTAACTTGTCAATGAAAGCGGAAACCTTGACCTAAAAATTTCTTGGTAACTTGTAAATTTCTACTTTTAAAACCCAAAACATTAGTACGTGTTCTAGAGTACCAGATGAGCTGCGATATGTAAATACCAAATGATGGTTGAGTCCATTATCGTCTAGCTCTTTTTGTCGTACACACTTGTATGACATTGAACTTTCCGTTTTTATTTGATATTTAGGTCCAAATTGGTGTTTATTTGTAACATTATAACGTAGGTCCTGTAGCATCATATCCCACCCATTCTGCTACGTCTTTTGGTACATTTTTGACATAATAATTTTCATACTTTTGGCCGTATTACATTGTTTAGACTGAGGATCACTGACGAGGGTTTAGTACCAGAAACGTGCATGTCTGGTCCATGCTGTAAATTTATCAGGTTTGAAATGATGCTATTGAATTTAAAGACGTTTAACATTTGAACTACTTGGTGAGTGTCACTGCTGGTGGACAAAGAGTCCCCGAGGGCACATGTATCCAAGTTCGATCAACTTCGGTTGAATGTCTGTCTCTTCAACGCATTCGAAATTTTCTGTCACAAAATTTCTTGAAATTTCTAAAACGTGGGTCCTGTAGCATCATATCTCACCAATTCTGCTACGTCTTTTGGTACATTTTTGACATAATAATTTTCATACTTTTTGGCCGTATTACATAAATTGTTTAGACTGAGGATCACTGACGAGGGTTGAGTACCAGAAACGTGCATGTCTGGTCCATGCTGTAAATTTATCAGGTTTGAAATGATGCTATTGAATTTAAAGACGTTTAACATTTGAACTACTTGGTGAGTGTCACTGCTGGTGGACCAAGAGTCCCCGAGGGCACATGTAAGTGTTTTGAATATTTCTCCCTGACATTATCGCCATAGCACTTTCTATATAGAGGGCCTCGGACAGCGCATGCATTTTATATATTTTCATTTTGAATTCGTGCATGAATATTGACGGCGGGTGCGGCTAGCCAACAGGGGATGCTTACTCCTCCCGGGCACCTGATCCCACCTCTAGCTTACTAGGGGTCCGTCAATGCTCAATTTGGTGCTCTATTGTGAGTGCTGTTGAGATTGTCGTCAGGATCTTCTTTAACTCATATGTATCCAAGTTCGATCAACTTCGGTTGAATGTCTGTCTCTTCAACGCATTCGAAATTTTCTGTCACAAAATTTCTTGAAATTTCTAAAACGTGGGTCCTGTAGCATCATATCCCACCCATTCTGCTTCGTCTTTTGGTGCATTTTTGACATAATAATTTTCATACTTTTTGGCCGTATTACATTGTTTAGACTGAGGATCACTGACGAGGGTTTAGTACCCGAAACGTGCATGTCTGGTCCATGCTGTAAATTTATCAGGTTTGAAATGATGCTATTGAATTTAAAGACGTTTAACATTTGTCTTCCTGAGTGTCAATTCTTATAGATAAATTTCATCCTTATATCATTCAAAAAACAGTGTTGTCAATAGTCAGAATATCATCCAGGTACCTAGAGGAACCATTGGGGTAATTTATAAGAATGGCCGTGAAGAACCAATTTACTAAAATTGTTGATCAAGTTTTGAAATAAATGAGGTTTTCTTTAACTATCCCCTTTCAAAATGCCTTAATAGATTTGCGTCCCCAAATCCGTCTAACATCAACTAACGTCGGATGATATTGGATATCTACGTCAGCAGTCACAATAAATCAGAAGTAGTTCATTATGCATATTATACTTTGAACATTTTCTTTGCATTTGAAGATTTTGGATAAATTCTTTTTCATAAGTGTATAAAAAATAAATCTGCGACAAAGACAAACATTTGGTACCCATAGGGAATCAGGGATCCTTTCATCTTGCTTGTTGAGAGTTTCACCAACTATATCTTGAATGTTGTAACGTATTGCACAGGTCACTACATGTCCATGATTTACAACTATGATTTGTAGTCTGTTGCGGAAAGCAAACCCTTTAATTTAGATGTACAAATATATATTTTCCCCTTTCGATCAAAACACTATTTTTGATATTATAATTATAGTTTTGTTATGAGCAATGCTGTAAATCATGCATGTCTAGTTTGACCTTCGTCTTTGACATTTTGACCCTAAAAAACAATAGGGGCCCTCCTTGCATCATTCGCAATAAATGTGTGAAGCTTTTAAAGGTTGTTTTCTATACATATCTAGTTTGACCGTGACCTTTGGACATCAAAATCCATAGAAACGCTTCTTATCTAAGTGTGAAGTTCCAATCCTCTAGGTAAAAAATTACTCGAGTTAAACAAGCGAAAACGAAATAAGCGTCCTTGGACAGACAGACAGACAGACAGACAGACGGACAGACATGGTGAAACTAGTACACCACCTTCGATTTCGTTGGCATGGATTTAATTACGAGGGCTGATTGATATGTTGAGAGCCTCGGTTTTCTGAGATGCAGAAGGTATTCTGCCGATAGATTTTCTCCAAAAAGAACAAACAACCAATGGCACATACTATGCTTCACTTTCGACACAATTACGGGAAAATATTAAACTTAAGCGCCGCGGAAAGCTCACTGGTTAAAGGTGTATTGTCCCATCAAGACAATGCTCCTGATCACAAGTCTGTCACTGCCATGGCTGCCATTCATCATTGTGGTTTTAATTTGATTGAGTATCCGCCTTATTCACATGATCTTGCTCCATCAGACTTCATCTAATCCCAAAACTGAAAGCAGCTATTTCTGGCACCCACTTTCAGTCCGATGCATGATGACGTCATGCTTGAAGTGGATGGCTTTCTGACCATTCAAGATAAGGAGTTCTTTAAAACTGTTGAGGCTCTTAAACACCAGTAGCAAAAGTTTACAGATAGGGAAGGGATATATGTAGAAAAATAATGCAAAATGTCTGATAAAATTCAAATTCTTCAATACGAGGCTCACAACATATCAATCAGCCCTCGTACACGAATTATAGCATAACCAAAGAGATGATTTACAACTGATAAACAAACTTGAAGTCAAAGAGTTGACTTTCGCCATATATCTTCTGACTTAAAAGCATTCTAATAACAGAATTAATAAAGCCATGCGTAAAATATGAAAGCTCTACCTTCAAAAGAATTTGAGTTACAACCGAAATTGAGATCTGTGCTTACAAATTCAAAATGTGACCTTGACATTCTGACCCAAAGAAAATGTACGTATCATCCTGACATCATTATGGTGAAACCAGTCTAGTATACTAGTAATACATTAACACCATACCATTAAAACTGATCAAGCTATCATATTGACAGATGGACAGACAGACAGATATACTATAGGGCTCCTGCATTTTAATGAAGGGCACTAATAAAGTAAAAATAGCAACCCAAAGAATGCATGTGTCGCCTGCGAAGCGGCCTATTTTTAAAAACTTGATCAAATATTTAGGTCAAGGTCACTTGGTTAAATATTTGTACATGTATCAGTGGGATAGTCTTATCAAATGAACTCACATGTGAAATTTTAAACCTCTTACTTAATAATTAAAAGATATGGTCAATCATCTAGGTGAAGGTCACTAGGTACAAATTTTTGGGAATAAAAGAAAGGACTCACCATAAGAAATACATGTTTGAAATATTACAGCCATATCACTTATCAATCAAAAGATATAGCCAATCTTTGGTTTTTTTTTTTTAAATGTAGGACAAATACCTAGGTCAGGGTCACTAGGTAAAAAAAATGATATGTATAGAAAGGTCTCATGACAAGGAATACACATGTGAAATATAAAATCCCTATCACTTACCAATCAAAAATTATATTGCCAATCTTAATTTTTGGAAAAGTAGGTCAAATATCTAGGTCAAGATCACTAGGTCAAAAATTATGGTATGTGTAAAAAGGTCTCATCACAAGGAATACACATGTGAAATATCAAAGCCCTTTCACTTACCAATGAAAAGATATAGCCAATCTTAATTTATTTTGAAAAGTAGGTCAAATATCTAGGTCAAGGTCACAAATTATGGTATGTGTAAAAAGGTCTCATCACAAGGAATACACATGTGAAATATCAAAGCCCTATCTCTTAACAATGAAAAGTTATGGGGTGTGACACCCAAAGTGTGACAGACAGACAGACAGATGGACGGACGGACTGACTGACTGACTGACGGACAGACAAACAAACGGACAATGGACAAAGTGATCCCTAAGTGTCGCTATGCTTCACAGGTGACACAAAAAGACAAGTTTTGAGACGGTAGCATTTGTCATATTTGAGTAGATAAATATACAACTAATATATACCATTGAGGGAAACCAGAATCATGCTAGTTCCCTCAATGGTATACTTCAACTGTTTTATAATACCATCACTGTGACATCACTAACATCACGTGCTGAAGCTCTGCCCCATGCTTTTCTAAGCTATTTCCCTAGGAAATTAAGAATTGAATCTTATATTTTTTCTGTTGATGCAGGTATCACACGAAAAAATTAAACAGAAAACTGCATCAATGCGCGTAGCGCGTTGATGCAAAAGTTTTCTGTTCAATTTTTCGTGTGATACCTGCATCAACAGAAAAAATATAAAATTCATTTCTTATCATTTAATTGTGGAAAACAGACTGTTTTCTTGGATCTAAAAACAATCAATCACCACACTATATTTCGTAAGTCGGAAGGTTTCGCAGTGATACGCCTGCCAAAACAAGTTATGGCAGCCGCCATGATTCAAACAGCGAACGATCGTCCCTCTATATCTTTGTAATCAGGACCAGTTTGAGCAAATTCTACATGCAGTGTTAACTTTTGAGTAATTAGAAAAGAAATGGTACCCTTGAAATGATAAGCAAACATCAACAAATTGTATTTTCAGCAACGAGTTCATTCGTGTTTGAGGGAACCCCCAGTTCTGAAAATAGTGCTATAAATAGACTTCCGTGAAAAATTGTGTTGATCGATGTATCAACAAAATTTCTCAGCCAATCAGAATCTTCGTTTCTTGAAAATGACATTGGAAATTAAATGATATTGTTTTCCCAACTAACACCCTTTGCAGGTAAATAAGTCTCATCAGGCGAATTACAGCTAGTTTTCATGAGTATCTTTATATGTAGGAAAAAAACAAGTAGAGGTATAATAACATACTTCATAGACGACAATTGAAATGACAAGTATATTTATATCATGATGCGTTTTTAATATAAATACAATGTATATACATGTAATGTAAGAAGTGTAGAAATGAAACAATGTAAATATCAAGTTTTAACCTTGTGTTGATAAATTATTGGAAGTAAAGAAATTAAGGGACTCAAACATTAAAGGGATTTTGAATTAATATATAGTGAACACAATGTTATACATATAACAAAATATCAACAAAGAAAGATAAAGTAAACAAGTATTACATTTCCTGGGAATGACAACCAAATAAGGATACATGTATAACATTATGTTGCAAAATTTACTAGCATCTGGATTATACCTGGACGTTTTAATAACCCTCTGTCCCAAGTCCAAGATACAGTACACGTACCTTTTATTCCCTGTGGACCAATAAAAAAAATCTAGATTTTGGGACAAAGGAACAAGAAAATGCTTAATATTTAAGATATCTTAGATTTTAGATTCAAATTGATTGTATAGTTCATAGGTCAAGATTAAGGTGAATGATATGTTCAATATAGTACACCCTTTCCATAGTCATCATTGAAAGGAATGTTGACCTTAGGTTTTTTTTATGTTGACTCTAAATCAATACATACCTTTGCAACATGACGTATATCAGATTTTGTTTGGATAAGCTGAAGGTTTGAGTTTTCATTCATTGTCTAATTTAAAACATATCATTGACCTTAAACTTTGACCTATCAACTAAACAATCAACTTGATTTTGAAATATGTATCAAAAAAAAACAACTTCAGAGTATCTCCCTCAGGTATTTAAAACATACAGGTGTGAGAATTGCATGGTGCACATGTACTATAAGGAACTTTGTTTACATATTATTAAGTCAGTGACTTCATTTAAACATTCTAGATATTTCTATATTAAGCAAATAGCCTTATAACTTTCCAAGCAAAAAATGTGTGTGAACTTGAAATGTATGACTTTGGGTATCCAGTATGGATTTCATGAAAATAATTCTTATAATATATATTAAGTCTGACTTCACTTTGGAATCATGACTGAATCAAGTATATAATATAGAGAGGACGCAATATTCAGCATTTGATTGATTTGTTTCGACCATAAATGTAAGTAGAAATTACTTTGATAAATTCTAAATTAAGTTATATACTAATCATTTTCAATGGTTTTGTAATTTTTGTTTTCTTGTAAGTGACTTGTTCTATTGATTATTGTATAATGTTTTGCTATTTATGGGGTTGATTGGATTTATTACTATTTATTTTATGACAAATTATTAACTATCTAATGAAAAAATAATGACAAAGAAAAAGTGTTATTCACAGCAACTGACTAGCAAAGTAAATAAACCAAATATATTTTAAGAAAGTTTCCTCCTGATAACAAACAGTGATATATAACCCATTATTCTCACTTTAATCATTCTTTGTTGTAAGGCCACAGAAATTTAATTTTTAGTTTTACGGATTTTATTTTTTCAAAATAGGGTAGGAGGAGGGAATAAAAATAAAATAAAAATCAGTAAATTTCAACATTTCATGTTTTGTGCCACGATCACTATCTTAGTTTAGTTTGTTTATCATGTTTTCCAAGCTGCATTCTCTAAAACACTTGCACGATAAAGATTAAGTGAGAATGTAAAGTAATAACCAGTAATTGGTATGAGCAGAAGAAAAAAAAATGTACAATCAGTTCATTTTATTTTTTTTCCAATTGTGCAAAAATTAGGGTCGGCGGATCCATAAAACTAAGAATTAAACTTCTGTCGCCTAAGTATGAATATAACATATGCATTATACAAAGGACATATTCGAAGAAAATAAACAATAAAGATTTGTAGTTATGAATGTTTGTTAAAAAGAAATAAATAACAAATAAGTTGAACAATACATATAAAAGTGCAAAAACAGAATAAAAAAACATGAGAACCACCATATTTTAATTCATGCAGATACCTTTTGCTTTAGATTTCTCGGAGCCTCAGTCTGACGTACCAATGAAAGAACTGCAAACAGCATAATACATGACCTCAAATACAGAGCTGTAGCCTTGACCTTTTAACCTCTGATCTTTACACAATTTTATGTTCATCTGTTGTTGTAAGTTTGAATAAAGCCTGCTTTTGTGAAACATGAATGCCCCCGATGGCATCTTTGTTAGTATAAACACCATTTTCTGTTAAGTGTCAGGGTCATTAAGTTGAGATTTTTTGGTATCGATGGAAAAATCTTGTGACAAGGAATACACATGTTAAATATGAAAGCCCTATCACTTACCACTCAAAAGTTATACCCAATGTTAAAGTTTTTGAAAAGTAGGTCAAAAGTTAAGGTCAAGGTCAAGGTCAAGAGGTAAAAAAATTAGTACCAATGGAAAGGTCTTGTCACAAAGAATACACATGTGAAATATCAAAGCCCTATCACTTACCATTCAAGAGTAATGTCCAATGTTAAAGTTTTTGAAAAGTAGGTCAAAGGTTAAGGTAAAGGTAATGAGGTCAAAAATTTGGGTATCAATGGAAAGGTCTTGTCACAAGGAAGGTGAAGTTCAGGGTCACTAAGTTAAGAATTTTTGGTATCAATTGAAAAATTTTTGTGACAGGGAATAAACATGTGAAATATGAAAGCCCTATCACTTACCATTCAAAAGTTATACACGTACCCAATGTTAAAGTTTTTGAAAAGTAGGTCAGAGGTCAAGGTAAAGAGGTAAAAAAATTTGTATCAATGGAAAGGTCTTGTCACAAGGAATACACATCTGAAATATAAAAGCTCTATTGCCTTCCATTCAAAAGTTATGCCCAATGTTAAAGTTTTTATGACAAACAGACAGACATACAGACATACAGACGGACAGACCAAAAACTATATGTCCCCAAATCTTTGATTCCGGGGGCATAAAAATCATTGAGCTAAAAGTTCAGTCTGCATTTTGCCTTCAAAGGTACACTAATGCATTACCATGACCTTGATAATTGACCTCTGACCTTGAAAGTCAAAAGAGTTTTTATTCCTTTCATGGTTAAGTATTTCATTGGTTGCTAAGCAGTCAGATAGGGTTGTAGCCTCTAGATCCTATGTTTAAAGTACTCCATGTATATTTTTATGTCTGTATCAACTGCTGTACCAATTCCCTAATAGATGAGATGGCAATGTGGACAATAAGCAGTAACAATAAGTCAAGTCATTCTATGTAAATTCAAAGCTACAATAGTGCAAGTCTCCATGAAATGAATTACAGATGTAAAATTGTTACGTTCACAGTATATTGTTGAAAAAAAAACTGCTAAAAAAACCAAACACATACTTAAAAAGCTAAAAAAAAAAAGAAAAAGAAAAAAGGAAAAATATCTACATTCTAAATCATTCTACATGACAAAATACACATGCAAGTTCATATGTAAGAGTACTCTTAATCCAAAAAATATTCATGTAAGAAGATATGCAAACACAATCCAATTGTTTGTTCTTTTGGTCTGTTCTCAAACTACACTACATTAGATTAACAAGGAAGGAAGTAATGTTGAAGTGTAAGGTAAAACTAATATCAAACTTTATGATCTATGAAAAAATCAGTGAAATAGTTAATACAAGTAATCTCTTAACATGCATTATAATGAACACAATTTAAAAATGAAGTAGCTAGGTCACAATGATAATGTATAGTGAGTATGAATGAAATTTACTCATAAAATAATGCTTGCTTGAAGGTCTGATCATGATAATCTACTATTGATACCTCAATTAATGTATTTAACCAAAAGAATGATTTTTCAGTATAAGAAAACAAAGTACATGTATGCTAACTTAAGTACTATATGGAAATTTACAACATTATGATCTTTTTTTAAATCAAAACAAATAACTGTCTTCTCTAAAACTACTCTTAATGTTACAAGTATGTTGTAAGGTAAGGAGAATGTTTTCTTTGTTTTAAGCCCTGTTAGTATGATAACTAATCAACTTGGACCTTAGTTTTTTGGGGGGAAGGTAAGTATGACAGAGGACAATGTCAACTTGGCTCCGTAATGTCCCGCCCAGTACTGTTCATCTTTACCTTTATGTGAAAACAAGATGTAACGTGTACTTGGTGGTAAAGCCTGAGAATGCTCCATCTGAGAAATACAAGAAGAAAACTAATTCAAATTTCTTATATGCCTGATCATTTTAATGCTATTGGAAAAGTCTGATTAAATTACATGATAAGTCGATATGAACACTAAAATATTTCATTACAACACAAACTGACCTTGAACCAATCTCTCCCTGCTGGTTGTTGGTCCTGGGTCTTGTACTCAGCTATAACTTCTCTATTCTTGCCAAAAAATTGAACTTTAAGTTTGTATATAACCTTGCAGTCAAATCTTGGGGAGTACCTGAAAATTAAATCATGAGTTGATTATTAAGGCATTAGGGGTACAATACATTACTTCCAGTTGTTTTCAAAACAAAATAATTATATACCACTAAGTTGGCCGAAGATGCAAGACTTTGGCAATGTTCGTGACCATACATTTTCATGATGAGTTGAATGAAACATTGAAAAAATAAGAAATATTAATATTAATATATTTAGATATGTAAGATATGGAAGTACACAATTTCTAGCTTTTCAATAAAATTGTTATTATACCCCTAACACCTTAAATGACAAAGTAAATTCAAAGAGTACACTCTCTCCCCTTCTGATCCCTTTTTTAGTCCCCTACTGGCTCGCCAGTGTCTGTCTGTCTGTCTGTCCATCACACTTTATAGTTTTCCAGACTTTTTTTCGCTGTCAATATATGAATATATTGAACTCATTTTTGGTATATGAGTATATCTCAAGTGATACAGATCAAGTTTGAGTTTGGTACCGATTGACCTATTTTCACAAGAGTTATGGCCCTTGGACTTATCAATTTCATGAAATTCTCAGTTTTCCAGACTTTTCTTCCATGTTTAAGCAGATATTGAAATGATTTTTTTTATATGTGAATACATCTTAGTGTGATACAGATCAAGTTTGAATTTTGTTTTGATTGACCTATATTTACAGGAGTAAGGGCCCCTGGACTTAGCAAATTTTCATGAAATTCTCAGTTTTCCGGACTTATCTCAGCTGTTCTTGTAGATATTGAAATAATTTTTGATATGTAATTACATCTTAGTGTTACACAGATCAAGTTCGAGTTTGGTTTCGATTGACTTATTTTTACAAGAGTTATGGCCCCTGGACTTATCAAATTTCATGAATTTCTCAGTTGTTCGGACTTTTCTTCCGAATTGGTATTGCAGATTTTGAAAATATATTTGGTATGCGAATATGTCTCAATGTGATACAGATCAAGTTCGTGTTTCAATTAGATTGACCCATTTTCACAGGAGTTATGGCCCTTGGACCTAACAAATTTTATGAAATTCTCAGTTTTCTGTTTTTTTTCCCATGTTTTCGCAGATACTGAATAACAAAATTATATGTCAATACATCTTGGTAATATACATATCAAGTTTGAGTTTGTTTTCTGTTGACCCATTTTTACAGGAGTTATGGCCCTTGGACTTAGCAAATTTCATTAAATTCTCGACTTCTCTTGGCTGCAACCATGGTAACGTTGTAGATATTGAGCTGATTTTTGGTATGTAAGATACATTATAGTATGATACAGATTAAGTATGTTCTTACAAAAGGTTTGGCCTCTTAGCAAATTTGATGAAATTTCCAGACCTTTTCTAATGCACATATTGAACTTATTTAATGGGGGATTCATCATTTGGTGTAAGTACAGGTCAAGGCAGAGTTGCAGGATATGGATTAATGCCGGTAGGGGACTTATGTTGCTTCGCTTGATAAATTTATTAGTTTTAGTATGTATCACATCATATATTAACAAGAAAACAACAAACAGTAGATAATCGTACATCAGTCATTTCTGTCAAGAGTATTAACTTTCAATATCACATATCTAAATATTCTTGAAACTAAATACCTGACAAGGAAAATTTAATTTCAAAACTAAATATAACAAACTAATTGACAAGGTTGGTGTCCAAAGCTTTAAATATTATGTTTTACATGAAATTTGCTGCAGTTAGAAAAAACTGGGAAATAAGGTCGAAAATATAAAACAGAGAGTTTCAATTATGACATTTTTTGAATACTTTTTTCACAGAGTCGAAATGAAAGGCGAAATACTGTAAGTGTACTTAATTTAGCACAACCAAATTTTAGCTCAAACAGCTAGGGCAAAAATAGTCAACTTGACTTAATCATGAATTAACGCTCATGACTTAATTAATATTGTTTAGTATCATACTCAATTAGAGTTTAATGATTTTAGGGTAGTCTCAAATTAGCGCAGCCCTTTACAGCATTAAATCAACTTAAATAATGAATTCCTCTAAAATGTGTACACATTCGATTATAATTAAAAAAGATCGTTTTTCAGAAAAAAAACAGATGTCTCCCCCCTCCCTCTAAGTTACTTTGACCTAGGGCCAAGATGACGTGAAACCTTTGAGTCTGATGGGCAATACCATACTAAAACATGAAAGTGACTCATTATATTGTTTGAGGTATAGCCCAAACATGATTAGCATATACCATTTCATTATAAGCATATCTAGTGAATGACTTTGGAAACATGACCTTTGATATAGGTGATCTGAAGCCAACATTGTATGGATCATGAGCAACAAAAAACTGAATTAGTGATTGGATACACTGTTCAAAATATAAAGCCTAAACATGATAAGCATAGACAATTTCAGCCTGGACATGATTAGCATATACAATTTCATTACCAAATTAGTAAGAAGTGACTTAATCATGTGACCTTGGGACAATAATAATAATATTTATTCAGGCAAAGCATAACTTATTACAATCAAATTATATCAATGTGAATGAGTGTTACATGGGATCAATAAAGTATCTTTACATTATCCAACATAAATAGATAAATATTATCACAGATCAATATCACATTGTCACATTATCATTATAATCACAGCGATTCTCACAGTCCAGATATTATCACAGTCCAAATGTGTCTTATCACAGTCTTTCTACATGTATTATCACAGATTATTAGCATAGATATTAAACACTACTTGTATAGTAAAAATTAATTCTAGATAATCTTTGCCAAGGATAACCCATAAAAGCACTGAAGTGTGCTTATTTCCTATGGGGTCCTATACTAAGAGAATTAATTATTATTTGATATTAAATCATACAATTTAATTTGATTGAACTTAATTGATGTTGAATTATATCAAATTATAAGGCAGGGACAGCATAAAAACAAAAACACAATTCACAATAATTTGTAACAATTTGCCTGAATAAGACTCCCTTTGATTCTGGGAGATTAAATGATAAAAATAAAATCAATTAAAAAGTTATTGACTGACAAAAGCACTATCTTCTCTTCCCTTGACCACCAAGGAAAGGTGTTCGTTGACTGCTTTCTTAAAAGCATTCTTATGATTTGTTTGTTTAAAGGTCAATGTGATAAGAAACATTTAGTCCTGAGAAACAACATACTAAAATATGAAAACAATTGTAAGAAGGGTTCAGGAGATATAGCCCAGACAATATTAGTACGTACAATTTCATTAAAAAGAACTAAATGATTTTGACCTTGGGCACATGACCTTGGGTCAAGATGATAAGAAACGATCCAATCCTGAGCAACAGCATACTTAAGTATCAGAGTGATCCAGTAAATGATTCCACAGATATAGCCCAGACTAAATAGCATTTACAATTTCATTAAAAAGTGTAAAACTTGACCTTGACCTTAGTCATATGACCTTGGATCAAGGTGGTGTGAGACCTTTGGGTCATCAGCACCATCATACTAAAATATGAAGTGATCCTATCACGGTTCAAAAGATAAAGCTTGGCTGTAATACACATAACAAATACAATTTCATTTAAAATATACCAATTGACCTTGACCTTGGTCACATGATCTTGAGTCAACGTGATGTGAAACCTTCGGGTCATAAGGAACAACATACTAAAATATGAAAGTGTTAGTGCAAACGGTTCAAGAGATATAGCCTGGACAGGAATGTATGTACAATTTCATTAAAATTGTACTACATGACCTTGACCTTGATCACATGACCTTGGGTCAAGGTGATGTGAAACCTTTGGGTCATAAGCAACAACATACTAAATTAAGAAAGTGATCTGGCAAGCGTTTCAAGAGATATAGCCCGGACAGAAATGTATGCATAATTTCATTTAAAATGCACTAAGTGACCTTGCCCTTGGTCACATGACCTTGGGTCAAGATGATGTGAAACCTTCAGGTCATAAGCAACAACATACTAAAATATGAAAGTGATCCAGCAAAGGATTCAAGAGATATAGCCCAGACAGGAATGTATTCATAATTTCTTAAAAAAATGCACTGAGTGACCTTGACCTTGGTCATATGACCTTGGGTCAAGGTGATGTGAAACCTTCGGGTCATAAGCAACAACATACTAAAATATGAAAGTGATTGGGCAAACGGTTCAGGAGATATAGCCTGGACACGATGTGTGACAGACGGACAGACGGACGGATGGACAGACAGACAGACAGACAGGCAGACAGACAACGAAGGCAAAACCAATATGTCTCCTCCACACTGGGGGGGGGGGGGGGGGGAGAGAGACATAAATACATATACAAACCAATCTGAGATATTGACAACCAGTGGTGTATTATCCAGATCCTCCTCTTCACATCCCTCTTTAACAAGGTCAATCAGCTGTTCCTTCTTACACCAACCATACGATGTGGCCCAGCATCCTATAGGCTCGGTTATACCCTTTCTCTCTGTAATGAAGAAAGAACCTTTCAGAGAAAGTCATTAATGTCAGTAGTTGTAGGCAAATCCTGTCAGAAATTAAATTTTACCTTGAGGAGGTTTAGGCCTGAATTAAGTAAGTGCACAACTTCTAACTTTCAATCATTATATTCATTATATATGATACAAATTGATAGGTACCAAAACCAACAGACACATCCTAAACTCTATGAGGCTTCTTGATGATATTTCCAATAGACACTATAGAATGATCCAGAAACCGTTTACATACAATTAATTCCAGTGACCTTGACCTTTCATCTTTTGACGTCAAAACCAGTGGGGCACATACTTGGCTTATGGGGAACTGATATAATGATGATGTATGTAATACACCCTCCTTTATTATCTGCGGGAAACCATTTTGAAACAACTTTGTCAAGTGACCTTGACCTTTTGATCTCAAAATCAATGAGGCACATTCTTGAATCATTGATTGGGGACAATGTATGAAGTTTTATGATGAAAGTGCCTAGAAACCACTTTCAATAAACATTATTTATTCATGACTTTTAACTTTGATTTTTTGACCCCATAATCAATAGGGCATACGCTTGGTTGATGGGGAATGCTTAAAGGATATTGTTTCTTCAGTATATTTACAAAGGTATTTTATCTATGGTCCAGAAACAAATTGCTGATGGCTAATTGTTCACTGGAAACTGAGTCATCCCAAACAAAAATTACAGCCAAGTTTTGCAACTCATGTGAAATATGACCCTTGTTCAAAATTAAGACACACCCTTGGCTCCAAGAAACAATTAATTGAATTCTGTGAAATATTATCCAATTTAAATGCAAGGGTTAAAATGAAATGTTATAGATACAGCTGATGGAAAGAATGCCAAGACACTTGAAGACAGGGTGATTCCTAAGTAAATCTAAATACCCCTCAAGCTTTGTTGCAATTCTCACTTGTTAGAAAATTATGTAGGGTAACAATAGTGTTTTCTTTTTTTCTGACCTTCTTCGGGGACATATCTTTCTAATGGATGTGAACCAATCGGCTTTTCTTCAATCCGGAAACCATCACCACCATTCTCGGTATCATTCCAGTGGTTCATATCCTCTGAAGTACAAGGAGAAAGCAAGAATTAATCATAGCTATATTGTCTGAATAGTTGTTATCTTGGTCACATATTAATTGTTTTAAAATTGCAAAGTTGTTTTAAAACATACAGTTTTACTATAAATTGAAGGATTATGTAATGACATTTAGTACATTTGTACTACATGTAGATTAAATCAACACAGGATGGAAGTTCAACAAGACATAAATGCTGAATTAAAATGTCAAATATTACCACTGATATTCTGATAAACTTGATACTTTCATTAAATACATAATTTCTAAATTATTGACAACTTCAGATTCCAATGTTTCAGTAAACTAGACTTTTTGTTCTCTTGCAGTTGAGACACTTCTTGTTTTTTCTTTTTGAAAATAACAAAATGCATAGTGTGCTGAACCATGAGTGCAATCTTTTTAAAGTGTTTCAGTCAGTTTACATCAAATACAAGAGCTATCTAAATGACATAATATGTAATCATCATAAAATTTTAGTGTTGTGGTCAGTTGGCTTTGCACGATCAGCCCTTTAAAGTTTATAGGATTAATAATTCCTCTTGCCATATTAGTATTCCATTGTGACAAGGTTAAAATATCTTCAAGTAATAGTGTGTGCGTGGCAAGATTTTTTCCCTCTCCCCCCTCAATCTGATTAAAACCAGATCTCTACATGCTCCTGATTTTGTTATGTCGCGTAGAGGATCTGGTATAACCCAGTAGACATCGACGTGCAGGTGACCTTTCTAACTGACCAATCAAAAGATCGGCCTGAGAATTGTAGAGATGATCGGGTGCATGCGGATGCATAAGAACTCATCCTAAAATCCTTAGTTCCGAAGAGATGACCACAGCGCACAGAACCAGCTGTGTGTAAACATTGCCGCAGCGTTGGTTTACATGAAGACCGCGAGCTTCACCTGATTGGAGTTATTGTGGTCACATACGATGAAAAAAAAAACAGCGAACGTGTTATTTTGAAAAATAATTAAACATGGCAAAGAAGACAGAAATTAAAACAACCTCTATTCATCATGTTTATATTTCAAAACCGGGAATTTTTCAAAGGGTTTATAGAATTTTATATGCTACACAGTAGCTTCGACTCCCTTCGAATCATGCTATCATTTCATGTAGATTTTTACTTCGATTTTACTGCGGCGACCAGTCCAGGAAAGGGCAATGTTACAAATTGAAATAGAAACAGTGACTTTTAATTCGTTCTTTTTCTACATAATTATTTCTCTTTAATTCTCATTCGTGTAAATTGAAGGGTACTGATTTTCAATTCGTAGAAAACCATTTTGAAGTACTACGTACATATTTATGTTTGATTTTACTATACGATAAGATATCGACTACAGTGCAACTATCATACAGATCATTACGGCTCTACGTCTTGTAATCTTGTGTAGTGATCCAGATGTGTTCGTCTGATAAGATGGGAAAGCTGGCCTGTGGTCATTTAATTCTAATTATCTTATGTTGGGCAGAAATTTTGCAGAACCGACTTGCGTTTGATACGCATATGAGGATTGGTTGATGATTTTCGCTTGAAACTTTTTTGATTGGACAGAGAAATTTCTCAGCTGAGGTCACCTGCACGTCGATGTCTACTGGGTTATACCAGATCCTCTACGCGACAATCGGGAGCATGTAGAGATCTGGTTTTAATCAGATTGCTCCCCCCTTTACCTTTTTACTTTTTTTTTAAATTTTTTTTTTTTCAATTTCATAAATTCACTTTGTTTCTTTTCTGTATGAAAACTAAGGACATTGTTTCATTTCCTTTAAGAAAATATTTATATTTCCTTTTTCAGATACAGATCTACAGCTGTTCATGTCACCAAAATCTTACGTGTCATCTCCCGATAAACTCACCCTTCGCTACAGGATTTCTAATAAGATTCCGTAAGTATGGATGGTTGAAATAATACTTCTTGAAATCTTTAGGATGAATGGGATGGTTTTCTGAGTATATTCTTTCCTTAAGACACTTTTCTTTCCAAACAGTTTGACTATCAATAATTGATTTCCATGTTTTGTTCACAAGGCAACAGTTTTTCAACAGGTCTTTTGCTGGCACCCGAATCATGACCGATTCCAAAATGTCATTTGGAAGAGAATTAAGTAAACTCATTTCTGCCTTTCTGCCTTTCTGCCTTGACCTTGGGACATCTGTTTAATTTGAGCTTACATTGAGGAAATTATGTCGATGACAGCATTTTCCTATCAGATGAAACCGAAAGCAAAAAGTTGGAGCTCTTCTGTTTGAAAAGAAGATAACAAGAGCATGGACGAAGAAAATTTGAATTCATTAAGATGTGTAAATCCTAAGCTAAAAGAATTAAGATTCAACGATGAAGGAATAATAACACATTCATCTGAAGAACAGGTCTTGAAATATTTAAATTTATAAGAAAATCGCGCTCTTCATACTGAATTTCCTCTGCTCAAGTTTTTGAGTTACCTCCTGTACCTAAGTAGACCATTTACTTACATGTGGAAAAGACATTATTTTCTGAAAAAAATCTGTTTAAAAATTTGTCTTAAAATCGTCTTTTTTGCCTAAATAGTCCTGGTCCCCTAAACTGAACAAAGAGTGAAAGACCCTTGAATACAGCTGCTCTTTAAATTGACCCTTCCGAACGCGGGAAAAATTTGAGAAATTCCATGACTTCACAATGCAATTTCAATGTTTGACTGAGGTTCGAAGCTTGTTTGTCCGAGGTTAACACATGGTAAAAGCATTGTGACGTCACAAAATTTTGCAATTTTTTCCCGCAATCGGAAGGGTCAGTTGTTGCAAAGCTGAGTTTTCAATATTGTAAACTTCATTTGTCACTATCTGAAAGAAAATTAGTTATAATTTCTTAACAGTAGAAGCGCGAGTACACTACTACATGTATATCAAAACCTAATAGACCTCCAGATATGAATTTTAGACAGACTCCCTTCTCCCAAAAGTTAGGAAATTAACACTAGGGAGGGGTGGTTTAGGACCCCTTGGAATTTGCCAAGAAATCCTTAATTTGAAGTGAGGGAGGTGTAGCACCCCCTGGAATTTGCCTAAATTTTTTGGTGGGGGTTGGGGTTGGGTAAGGATCCCCCTGGAGTTTGCCTAAAAATCCGTTTTTTTCAGGTCTTATCTATTAAGAATGCTTCCTGAAAAAAGGTTGGGCCCCTAACAGTGATCGCGATAGGCAATCAGGTGAATGTGACAATGGCCCCATATCCTGGAACATCAATATGCCATTTGCAAAATGAATGTGCCATTGTTGAAAAGAATGTGCCATGAGAAATTTGCAAAAAAAAAAAAGTTAACAAAAACCCGAACAAACAAGAACATAAAAAAATCTGCATCACCCGCCACTCCAAATGTCTAAAGGAACTTTTCTGTACTTAAACATGGAAAATAGGGGGACGAAGTCTCAAAGGCTCGTCTTAAAGATTCGTTGCTATAATTCAAAAATCTCTGAACCAACCCCCCCCCCCCCCCCCAAAAAAAATTGCACACAAACTCTGCTGTAAAACTACAGTACATCCAAATCTAATGACAAAACTTGTTATGAAAGGATCTCGGACCTTAAGGCCCCTTTTTGGATCATCTATATATCGATTGATTATAAAGATTTAGTGTCCCTTTTTACACCAGAAGAAAATTAAACATTTTATGAGTAAGAATAATTATGAAAATTTCGTTTGTAATCTCTTCACAATTTATGTAACGTCTATAGAGTTAAGAGGGGTAGCCAAAATATCCGGATAAACCGCCCTCGCTCAGGTAAAAATCAATGCAGATATATAGATCGATATATGTAAAAGGCGTTTTACATGCTAATTTGTACTTTGTGCACTGTATTTTTTCTCTGATTTTCTCTAATTTCAACATGAGCGCAAAAAAGAATGGCTAATTCCTTTTGAAGGAGAATTTGTTGTATATCTATCTTTCACTAGTTTGTCTGAATTAGCCATTCTGTTTTGCTCTCATACATGTACCTAATTAAGGTGAAATTTATCATAACAACCTGAGTTTTTTGTGCACTGTTCAACCAAAGCTCACGAAGGTTGGGTGTGTTTTAGTAAATTTTGCAAGCGCTTAGGGTTATATTCTAGCAGAAAGGAATATGAAAGTTATTGTTCAGACATAGATCAAACAATTTATATGATTATTTCAGTAAATTTTGAAAATTCAAAAATCCGATTATTATAGCCTTTCCTTAAGGTCCGGGATCCTTTGCGTTTTGTGTACAAATAAAGTTCACGATTCATCTTAACTGGTGAAGTCCATTTGTACGTACATTTGAAATTGGGATTGTTGCAATAGGAGATTATGGTATTTTGAATAAATGACACTTTCAGATTACTGTCTGGTGTATCAATTGATACGAAAAGTAAACAAATGAAATCATATGCAGAACTTTAAATAAGTGAATATGGTGAAGTCATTACCACATTGAATAAAAGAACAGAAGATTTACATAATTTGTTTAAAAATCTAATGCGCCACATTGGCGCACTAAGTAAAATTTAAATGTGCCATTTTAGAATTAAATGTGACTATGGCGCAGGGCGCATGCTTATCCCAATCACTGCCCTAACTTTCTAGCCGGGCCCCTAAATTCTATTTTCTAGGGGCCCAGCTGGCCCCTAGATTCTGCAGCCAATTTCATCCCTGCGATCTGCAATTTATATGATTTAAATCAAGCAGTTGGTTAATTTCAATCTTTTTTTTTTTTTTTTTTTTTTTTTTTTTTATTGCCTCCAACCTCCCCTTATAGCCATCCAACTCCACCATACAATTTATTTACAAACATATTGTAAAGTAACGTGCTGGGCCGTCAACATATAAAACCAGTTTTTACATTTGATGGAATTAGAATCCAAGTAACTTTAAGATATGTAATATAAGTTTGTATAATATAACCTTATTATTAGACTTATAACTTAAATGAATTAAACAAATTTTATAAAAGGACTATAAATTGCTTTTATATTTTAATAATGTTGAAGATTACTTTTAATAAGTATATTAGGTTCCATATTTTGATGGCCCAGCACTTACATAGTACAAGTACATATTACACAAGGAGTTTTTATTGAGCTGACATCAGTTTTCTTGTTGACTTCACATAAAATTAGTCTAGATTGATAATAATGAGATTGACAGTGTGTCCAGTCCTTTTCAGTATAGCGATACAGTTATCACTGACTGTTTGGACTGGTCACACTGTCAAGTTCTGTATCTAATACATACTTTGCCAATGTTTTCTTACATATTAATAGGTGATGTCGACAGCTCAACAATCACAATACATATTTATGATATATATATTGTAACAAACTGTATGCATGGCTATAATACAACGGTTTTCTCATTAATAAACATAATAAAGATATCTTTTGGGGAAGGAAACAATGACCATCACATATTTAAATGAAAAAAAAAAATTACAAAACAAAACAAAAATTCCCTAAAGACAGAGAAATATTTAAAGATGAAGACAGTAGTTATAGCAAAAAGAATGTATTTCTATTACACGTTTCCAGTGTTTTTCGTGTTTTCACACCCTTATAGATAAAAAGGTTAATTTCAATCTTATTGTTGCTTGTGATTGCCAAAAATCCTCATTTTCATAACCAGATTTTCTGATTTTTCTTTCAAATATTCCAGAAACAATATAAAGTTTCGTTTCTAAGATAAAAGAAAGATAACTCTCAGGCAACTCTCATGACAAATCAAAGAAAACATAACTCAGTCAGCTTAGGAAAAAAAACCTGATTTTTTTTATAGTGCAACCGCAGTCGTATCCCAAAGGCTGGGGAGAGGATGGATCCTATTCATTTTCAAGGTTAAAGGTCATGGACCCAATGGACTTTGGCTTAAAATCCTTGTGAACAGCATAGAAGACATAGCGATCACCATAGAAACATTAAACATTCCATAAATGTCCCTCATGGGGAGCTAGAGTATGAACGCTATTGATTTCAAGGTCAAGGGTCAAGGTCACAGTGGATTTAAGCTTAAAATCATTTTGCTGATTTCAAAGAGCATGCAACATGTGCAATAGACCATTTTCACATTACCGCTAGACTTTCATTTTACGCACTCAAAGACCCGACATCACAACTTTTGATGTTATTAGCTCACCTCGACGAAGTTGAGTGAGCTTATGCTATAACCCCACGCGTCCGCGTCCGCGTCCGGTTAAGAAGTTTGGGGTAGCTCAGTATCTGACAAAGTACTAATGCTACAGTAACCAAACTGGCACAAGTGATTCATCTTTGGATGCTGAGGTGAACCCATGCATCAGATGCAGCATCTGACCTACATTTTCCGCTTGAGTGACTTGGTTAAGAAGTTTGGGGTAGCTCAGTATCTGACAAAGTGCTAATGCTACAGTAACCAAACTGGCACAAGTGATTCATCTTTGGATGCTGAGGTGAACCCATGCATCGTATGCAGCATCTGACCTACATTTTCTGCTTGAGTGACTTGGTTAAGAAGTTTGGGGTAGCTCAGTATCTGACAAAGTACTGATGCTACAGTAACCAAACTTGCAAAAGTGATTCATCTTTGGATGCTGAGGTGAACCCATGCATCGGATGCAGCATCTGACCTACATTTTCCGCTTGAGTGACTTGGTTAAGAAGTTTGGGGTAGCTCAGTATCTGACAAAGTACTGATGCTACAGTAACCAAACTTGCACAAGTGATTCATCTTTGGATGCTGAGGTGAACCCATGCATCGGATGCAGCATCTGACCTACATTTTCCGCTTGAGTGACTTGGTTAAGAAGTTTGGGGTAGCTCAGTATCTGACAAAGTACTGATGCTACAGTAACCAAACTTGCACAAGTGATTCATCTTTGGATGCTGAGGTGAACCCATGCATCGAATGCAGCATCTGACCTACTTTTTCCACTTGAGTGATTTCGCTTTTAAAAGCCAATATTGAGCAAAGTATAAATGCTACATGTACCAAACTTGCATATTGGATGTATCTTTGATCAAACTTTCATAAAATGACCTTGACCTACTTTTTCCGCTTGAGTGATTTTGCCTTTAAAAGCCAATATTGAGCAAAGTATAAGTGCTAGATGTTCCAAACTTGCATATTGGATGTATCTTTGATCAAACTTTCATAAAATGACCTCGACCTACTTTTTCCGCTTGAGTGATTTTGCCTTTAAAAGCCAATATTGAGCAAAGTATAAGTGCTAGATGTTCCAAACTTGCATATTGGATGTATCTTTGATCAATCTTTCTTATAATGACCTTGACCTACTTTTTCCGCTTGAGTGATTTTGCCTTAAAAAGCCAATATTGAGCAAAGTATAAGTGATACATGTACCAAACTTGCATATTGGATGTATCTTTGATCAATCTTTCATAAAATGACCTTGACCTACTTTTTCCACTTGAGTGATTTTGCTCTATAAAGCCAATATTGAGCAAAGTATAACTGCTACATGTACCAAACTTGCATATTGGATGTATCTTTGATCAAACTTTCATAAAATGACCTTGACCTACTTTTTCTGCTTGAGTGGTTTTTGCCTTTAAAAGCCAATATACATGTACTAAGAAATATGTTTGAATTGAATTTTGCTGTCACGAGGTGAGCTTCGTAATCTGTGATTACCTATGTTTTTTCATTATAATGTCACAAATCTGTTTCAACGTCACGGTAGGAAATAATGTCAAATGTTGTGATGTCGGGTCTTGGAATGTCTTAAATTCAAGTTGACTGCGTTAATGTGAAGATTGTCTATTGCGAGGGATGCTACACTTGCGTTGCCTAAAATTTTTGATTGCCTTTTGTATTGAGGGACAAGGCCCCTTTTATGCATGATTGTAAGTAGGGCTGTAACGATTAACCGAAAAATCGGTTAACCGCGGTTCAAAATCTCACGGTTCGATTCGGTTCGGAATTTCCAGATTTCGATTCGGTTTTTTTTTTCTTTTTTTTATCCCTTGATTTTCTCTGAAATAACGAACGTTTTGATTGGTCACCTTTGATGGCACGATCAATATCATAGGCCGCCTTCTTCGGTACGTAGACTTTTGAGATCTTAGTAATGGCGACCCAGACATCAAAACAGAGGTCCCAAGCGATCATTTTGATTGTTTTAAAGTCGAATGGTAGTCTATTACCGTTTGCAGGATTAGCAAAACTAAATTAAAGTATTCGACTTGTTCTACTTCGGCAATGACGGCACAAAGTAACAGAAAATGTGCATGGCATCGTTCTGAAGAGAAGCAGGCCGAGTATTACCTGATCTACTTGCATTCAGAAACTTCGCAAAATTGAACAAGTTAGCCAACAGGCGACTCAGATTACAGAACAGGTACACTATTAAAACATAGGTAATCACAGATTACGAAGCTCACCTCGTGACAGCAAAATTCAATTCAAACATATTTCTTAGTACATGTATATTGGCTTTTAAAGGCAAAACCACTCAAGCAGAAAAAGTAGGTCAAGGTCATTTTATGAAAGTTTGATCAAAGATACATCCAATATGCAAGTTTGGTACATGTAGCAGTAATACTTTGCTCAATATTGGCTTTATAGAGCAAAATCACTCAAGCAGAAAAAGTAGGTCAAGGTCATTTTATGAAAGTTTGATCAAAGATACATCCAATATGCAAGTTTGGTACATGTAGCGGTTATACTATGCTCAATATTGGCTTTATAGAGCAAAATTACTCAAGCGGAAAAAGTAGGTCAAGGTCATTTTATGAAAGATTGATCAAAGATACATCCAATATGCAAGTTTGGTACATGTATCACTTATACTTTGCTCAATATTGGCTTTTAAAGGCAAAATCACTCAAGCGGAAAAAGTAGGTCGAGGTCATTTTATGAAAGTTTGATCAAAGATACATCCAATATGCAAGTTTGGTACATGTAGCAGTAATACTATGCTCAATATTGGCTTTATAGAGCAAAATCACTCAAGCGGAAAAAGTAGGTCAAGGTCATTTTATGAAAGATTGATCAAAGATACATCCAATATGCAAGTTTGGTACATGCATCACTTATACTTTGCTCAATATTGGCTTTTAAGGCAAAATCACTCAAGCGGAAAAAGTAGGTCGAGGTCATTTTATGAAAGTTTGATCAAAGATACATCTAATATGCAAGTTTGGAACATCTAGCACTTATACTTTGCTAAATATTGGCTTTTAAAGGCAAAATCACTCAAGCGGAAAAAGTAGGTCAAGGTCATTTTATGAAAGTTTGATCAAAGATACATCCAATATGCAAGTTTGGTACATGTAGCACTTATACTTTGCTCAATATTGGCTTTTAAAAGCGAAATCACTCAAGTGGAAAAAGTAGGTCAGATGCTGCATCCGATGCATGGGTCCATCTCGGCATCCAAAGATGAATCACTTGTGCAAGTTTGGTTACTGTAGCATTAGTACTTTGTCAGATACTGAGCTACCCCAAACTTCTTATCCAAATCACTCAAGCGGAAAATGCAGGTCAGATGCTGCATCCGATGCATGGGTTCACCTCAGCATCCAAAGATGAATCACTTGTGCCAGTTTGGTTACTGTAGCATCAGTACTTTGTCAGATACTGAGCTACCCCAAACTTCTTAACCAAGTCACTCAAGCGGAAAATGTAGGTCAGATGCTGCATCTGATGCATGGGTTCACCTCAGCATCCAAATATGAATCACTTGTGCCAGTTTGGTTACTGTAGCATCAGTACTTTGTCAGATACTGAGCTACCCCAAACTTCTTAACCAAGTCACTCAAGCGGAAAATGTAGGTCAGATGCTGCATACGATGCATGGGTTCACCTCAGCATCCAAAGATGAATCACTTGTGCCAGTTTGGTTACTGTAGCATTAGTGCTTTGTCAGATACTGAGCTACCCCAAACTTCTTAACCAAGTCACTCAAGCAGTAAATGTAGGTCAGATGCTGCATACGATGCAAGGGTTCACCTCAGCATCTAAAGATGAATCACTTGTGCCAGTTTGGTTACTGTAGCATTAGTACTTTGTCAGATACTGAGCTACCCCAAACTTCTTAACCAAGTCACTCAAGCGGAAAATGTAGGTCAGATGCTGCATCCGATGCATGTGTTCACCTCAGCATCCAAAGATGAATCACTTGTGCCAGTTTGGTTACTGTAGCATTAGTACTTTGTCAGATACTGAGCTACCCCAAACTTCTTAACCGGACGCGGACGCGGACGCGTGGGGTTATAGCATAAGCTCACTCAACTTCGTCGAGGTGAGCTAAAAATTGGTTATGCTATATGATTCATGAAATCTTACCAGTACTTGTATATGACTAAACAGTTTTAAACATGCCTCATATTTTGAGTGTATCTAAATTCAAAGAGCAATAAATGTAATTTGAATTTTAGCAATTCCAGTGCACTTTATTTGATCACGAAAATTCTAATTGAGTTAGAATATGATTTTGTATTATTTTGATATCAAGATTACTTTGTCACATTAGCACAATAGTGGAAAACTCCTAACAAACTGGTAATAATACCTTGAAAATGTACTCTTCTTTAAACCGAATCGAAAACCGAAAAACCGAGGTTCATAATTCAAACCGAACCGAACCGAAAAATTTCTGAACCGTTACAGCCCTAATTGTAAGACAATTATTATTTATAGTATAAAAACTATATAAATTGTTAATGTCCTGTTTGTTTCAGAATGAAGTTGAGGAATCTGTAGGCAAATATTTCACGTATTTTAGGAACCGCTGCCATGCAGAGGGAGAGTATGTATTACTTTCATTTGAATTTTTTATGTACTAATAAATGACCATGAAGTTTTTCAATATACATGCTTGTAACAAAGTTTAATGCAGAAATCACATACTGTTGAGGAGAATAATTTATTATACATAATGTACTGTAAACGTGGTTATTTTGCTGGGGAAAAATTTTGTGATTATAACTTCAAGACATTAAGCATGGGGGAAATTTTTGCGATAAAAATTCATTTTCCATTGTGAGAATGCAGTGGGAATATTTTTGTGCGGGGGGAATTTTCATGATGTCCATAGATTTATGAAAAACGCAAAAATTATCCCCACGCGAAAATTTCCACGTTTTCAGTACATGTTAAGTTCTGTAGGGAATATAGAATCATGCTGTCTGCCTGTCTGTCCATCAGTTGTTATGTGTAATAACTTTTTAGCCCCTAAATTGAATAATGTATTTCAGAATTGTTGCCCAGGACACATGGGACTCAAAGATATCTTATCAGTCATGATCTTCAAGTTGATACCGGTAATATCCAGTACACAATGATAATATGATATCATATAGTTGCTTATTTTATTCTTCACATGTTTCTCTTTTCAGATTATTTGAATTGCCCAAATTGAATAGAAAAATCCATACCACATTCCTGAAGAGGGGATTAATTCATCTATCTAAGTCGTATGAGGTAAACTTATAAGTACAGATTAAAACTATATACATCAGAAGTTTTGACCGTTTTTAGGGAGATGAGAGGGGTAGGTCCAAAGGCCTTTGAACATGTTGACTTAACTCCAACTTTTGCTAAAATTAATTTTTTTGAGAAATGTTTTATATTAGGGAATCTGCCTCACAATATATAACCAGTAGACTTATGATTACTGTATACTCATTAAACTACGTTTTATAACATTTTATAATAACCTCATGTCCTCTACCCAGAGGCTTTAGGAATAGGATGCGATTTTCATGTGAAAAAGATTGTCATTTTGAGTATGAGGTCTTATGTGTGCACCACGTTTTACTATTCAAAATATGCAATTGTTTACTCTACATGTTTCTTTATATATTTTATTTTCAGTGTCTGGATGCAAGTAGACCCTGGTTATGTTACTGGATATTACATGCATTAGAGCTCCTAGATGAACATGTATCAGACGATCTATCTTCACAGTAAGTAATGGTTCATTTCTCAAAAAGACTGATAGATTGAAAAATTTATATTCAGTACCTGTAGAATCAGGGATCTACATTTCAAGGTCTTTAATTTTTAGCTCGCCGGGACGAAAAAGTCCGGAGAGCTAATGCCATACCCTCGGCATCATCGTTGTTGTCGTCCGTAGACAAAACTTTAACCTGGGCTATATCTCTTGAACTATAAGGAGTAGGGCTTTGATATTTCACATGTAGATACCTTGTGACGAGACCTTTCATTTGAGACCATGACTTTTGACCTAGTGACCTTGACCTTGGACTTTGACCTACTTTTCAAAAACTTTAACCTGGTTTCTGACAAAAACCTGTATAGGCGAGCTATGTAATCTTTGATTACCCTATGTTTATGTATTTTTACTAATTAATAAGAATTCTGAAAATAAATTTGGTCGGATTATTTGAACGATATTAATACATGTGTATATATTTAAGATCTTTTAACCTCAGACAAAAAATCCAGTAGTGATTTTCAAAGGAGCTATCTATGATCAAACTGATGTTCAGATTAGTCCAGTGATTAATGAGCTTGTTTTTCATCTCCGATGTCTCAGAATGAAATTTTAGATTTGGTGAAAGGTCTAATGATGGTCGCCCACTTAGTCTCAGGAGTTTTTCTCCAGGTCCTCCAGTTTCTTCTTGCACCAAGGACCCAACATCTGAACAAACAGGAGATATTTATATTACATGTTTAAGTTGTATAACTTGTTTTTGAAACATTGCAAAATAACTAAAGAATCAATTGCGATCTGATACTTCTTTCTACAGAGTTGCACAATTCCTTGGCAAGTGTCAATGTCCCGATGGAGGATTTGCTGGTAAGTTAAAGGAAATATTTGTTTCATAGAAATAACATAAATGTTTTCTCAAGTTTTCAGACTATTATGTTAATGTGTCTATGTGTCAATTACAATTACTACAATGTGTCTATGTGTCAATAACGATTTTCCACAGAAAGATAGACGTGTCATATTTTCACTGTAGAAATTTTACAATAAATTGAATCCAAATTTTGACTAATCTGTATCAAGAATGAACAATAAATTGCAATTTAAAGAGGTATATTTAATCCATAATACTGACAGAATACTTTGTTTAAAAATATCATTCCAATACTTATTGTTAGAAAGACTTTAAATGATTTATCTTTGTAGGAGGACCTGGACAGGCTGCTCACTTGGCACCAACTTATGCTGCGGTCAACGCTTTATGTATCCTTGGTACAGAGGAAGCATACAATGTGATTCATAGGTACATAAGAATTATCTATCCTATGCCAGTACAAGTACACCCAAGATACATGTTTGTACCCAATACGGTGTAGAGGTACACACTTAAGTATTAGGACAGGTTAGTGCAGTTTTAGCACACTTGCTAATCTCACCTCTAATGTCCCGGGATCGAATCCTTGATTTTGCAAAGGGTATTATGTGGGAGGGTACAGCGGTCACCCATCCAGTCCTATCATATCCCTGGGTACTTTGGGTTTCCATTTGCTCCAAGGACCCCCTCATGCCAATTGTTCACCTGAGCCAACAAAGACATCAAGATAAGTTTGTGACTTGTTTGTTAAACGGAAAATGAATAAAGTTTAATGTTTTTTAAGTATTAGGTACTGTAAATTGGTTTTTATTAGTCATGTTCCAATATTCGTCATTTTCTTTAGCGTCTTCCTTGACAAAATTACATTGTACAAACTGACAAATATAAATACTTCTGACTAAATATACTGTAGTGTAGGAAACATTGAATCAGTTTTTGTAAAAGTTCCACAGGATCAGACATACCTGGGGAGGAGGGAAGAAGACACTGAATGTTTAAAGCCGAAGTATCGTACTAGTATCAAAGCGGATTAATGAAAACTGAAAACATATAATGTACTTTTTGTGTCGCCTGCAAAGCATAGCGACACTAAGGGATCACTTTGTCCGTCTGTCTGTCACACTTGGATGTCACACTCTATATAAAAGTGATTCCTAATTGTCGCTATGTTTCGCAGGCGACACATGCATTCCTTGGAATGATTTTAATTAAGTAATGAAAGCTAGGCAAGATATACATGTCTCTGATGGTTGCTTACTGATAATAATACTGGAATAAACAATGAAAGGAAAACTTACGACAGATCTTATGGAGGATCTATATATGCTAATTTTAGACATTTATATTTTTGGGACCTTTGAGGATGAATTTACGCACTGACTAAACAGTATTTTCCAACAAATTTACAGAAATTGGTACTGACAAAAATAAAGCAATTTAGAGTATCTGCATGTATTCCAGTTGAATAAACCAGAGGATGTTACTAATATAAAAGAGGCTTACTATTAGTTATACAGTGTTCTACAGGAGGATACAAAAATATACTGGGTCGATGAAAAAAGTTGTACTGGGCGAGGCGGAGCCGAGCCCAATGCAGCTTTTTTCATGGATCCAGTATATTTTTGTATCCTGTAAAACACTGTATAACGAATTTATCCCACCAATGTCTTTTGGTTTGTGTAGTGTTACGTCAACTTATCTTAAAGCATCTCAGTGACGTCAATCGCGTAAAGCATCTGCGTAGAAGCAGGATATCAAAATAATATCACATCAGTAACATAATACAACATATTATTTGGTTCTTCTCGACCAATCAAATTGCAAGAAATTTGCCAGAGGTGGGATAAAAGATGATGCATAGGTTATGTATAAGTAACTTGTTGTAAATAATCAGTACATGTAAACTATGTATTCTGATACTGAAGATTCTGACGCATTATTTCATAAATTACTACACACATTATATTTCTTTGCTGCAAAGGGGATGGAATATGAACCCATATACCCTTTAAAAAATTTATTACTTGATATTCTACCAAGAGATTCCTATAAATTGTATACTGATAATTGGAAAAAGTGTACATGTATTATACTTATCTTGACCTTCTCTTTATTAATAGGGAAAGGTTGTACTCATTCCTAAAAAGAATGAAGAGTGCAGATGGAGCATTCAAAATGCATGAAGGAGGAGAAGTGGATATCAGGTACACTGGTGTTGGGTCAAGTCTAGTCTATTCTTACTGGAGAAAATTTATAGTCTCTCTTAATGTTTGTTAGTACAGAAATGACTGTGCTAATTTCCCTGTCTATTGATGTATAGAAAAAAAAACAAATGCACATATTATTTCACTTGCTAAGCAGGTTTGCAGATAATTGTTTTTATTTTTGATACTTTTTAGCTCGCCGGGACGAAAAAGTCCAGAGAGCTTATGCCATACCCTCGGCGTCATCGTTGTCGTCGTCCGTAGACAAAATTTTAACCTGGGCTATATCTCTTCTAAGGGGTAGGGCTTTGATATTTCACATATTTCATTTGAGACCATGACCTTTGACCTAGTGACCTTGACCTTGGACTGTGACATACTTTTCAAAAACTTTAAACTGGTTTCTGACAAAAACCTGTATAGGCGAGCTATGTAATCTTTGATTACCCTATGTTTACACTTTATTGCTAGACAAGGGCATTTCATGATGGTCTGTCAATAGATGGCCACCTTGAACACTGTTTGACCTTTTTTTATCAGCCTCCAATCCATAATGTTTAGAATATTAAGTAATTTATCCAGCAGGTTTTCTTTCTGTGATTGTTTACTTTTTAAGATGGACATGGTCCCAAGGTGAGCAATTTAACCTACTTAGGCCTCTTCTTTTATGCTCCTAAATTGATGTTATGTCATATTTTGAATAGATATGATAATATATTATAGGGGAGCTTACTGTGCTGCTAGTGCTGCCCGTTTAACAAATATCATAACAGATGAATTATTTGATGGAACACCTGAATGGATTACCAGGTAAGCCCAGAGAATTGAGCTATGATAGGCTTGGCACTTGTTGACTGGCTTATACATTATGAGGACTGTCAAACACCTGAGCTTATAATGAACCTTTGAAGTCAGAATGTGATATTACGCTGCAGGAACAATTTTGGACATTTTGGTCCATCAATTACCCTCTCCACACAAAATTAAACTGTCTGCAGGCTATTTAGACATGTAACAATCTCAATGTTAGGCTGTTTAGACATATATGAGATTCTGTTACTGTTACTAGCCATTGAGAAAACTATTTCTTTAGGTCTTCTGCAATTATAAGACTGTCAATGATGGAGTATTTTTATTCAGAAAGAACAACTTTTCATGATCTAGGCACTTCCCCGGTTAAGGCATAAAAAATCAACAATTTGAACGAGCTTTTAGACCATGTGTTTGAAAAAAAAGGACAAGGCACGTTCTATTGAACACATAGGGTGAAAATGTCTAGTTGTATTATGAGGGGAAAAAACAATAGAATACTTTTCACACATGTCAAATTTCATATTTTGATGCTAGAATGGATATCTGTATTTTAGCTACCACATAAAAAATTGTGCAACTTCAAGGTAAAAAGACATGATCATGTTTATGTCATGAGCTCCTTTGCCAATGTTGTCTGACATTGTATTTGAGATAAAAATACATTTTTCATACACCTGTTTTTATGTTTATTTTTAGCTGTCAAACATATGAAGGAGGTTTTGGTGGGTGTCCAGGTATGGAAGCCCATGGGGGATATTCATTTTGTGGTTTAGCTGCCCTGACCATTATGGGACATGCCAAACTCTGTAATCTGGAGAATCTTTTAGTAAGTTATGTAATTCGTAATGTATATGACATTTCACTGTATATTCAGAATGGTATGACAACTTCTTGCACATGGGATAGACTGATTCTCCCTCTCACCAGTAGTGGAAAATTCAATCTAGCATCAGTTAAGAAAATGAATCTTGTATTTTTTCTGTGTTTCTGCAGGTATCACCCGAAAAATTGGACGGAAAACTGCACCAATGTGTGTAGCGCGTTGATGCAAAAGATTTCTGTCAAGTTCCTCTGTTGATACCTGCATTGAAAGAAAAAATATAAGATTTATTTCTTATCATTTTATATCCTCTACTTATGGAAAACAGACTGTTTTCTTGGATCTAATAACAAATAATCCCTGCACTATATTTTGTAAGTTCGGAGGGTTGCGTAGTGATGCAACTGCCTCCCAAGACTTAAACAAGTTATGGTAGCCGCCATTATTTAAACAGCAAACGATTATCTCTTTGTATCTTTAAAATTAGGACTAGTTTGAGAAAATCCAACAATTTTTTGTAGGTAGAAAGGAAATAGTACCCATGAAATTTTAAACTAACATCAACAAATTGTATTTTCAGCTATGAGTATATTCGTGTTTAAGGGAGACCTTAGTTCTGAAAATAGAGCTGTAAATAGACCTCCATGAAAAAAAATTATTGATCGATGTATCAACAAAATTTCTTAGCAAATCAGAATCTTTGTTTCTTGAAAACAACAATGGAAATTAAATGATTTATCTATTACTGCTTTATGAATCACAATTTGGCATAAAATTACCATAGATCACTGAACATTTTGGTTCAACTTTCTAGTTGCAACTTCATAGATTAAAGAAACATACTGTCAGTGAACAGTTTTAGCAGAAACATGGCAGAAATTGACAAATTGACATATTAGTAGTGTAATCTTAATTAAGCAAACTTGAATAGTTTCCCTTTTGATCTATAAGAGTTTAATGAATCAGTGCAAGTCATGAATTATTGTAGTCCTAATAATGCTAACTCCGCTAAAATATGCTTCCTGCTAAAATAAGTTTACATAAAGTGATATAAGTACTAATGTACTAAGATGGACACAACCTATCAATTAACTATGTGACTTTTGATCTAGTGACCTTTGACATTGGAACAACATGAACAAGCTATGATGTTACAGGAAAATGGTATGAGGCAATAGTACATATACCTGATATACATTTATGGCATTTACCTTATACACTGTTTCCATTTGTTAGATCAGTATTCTAGTATAGACTGAACAATATTTTGAAAATGAAATTCTTGTGCCTTCAATATGCTTCATTTACATTGTTTTCCAATTGTATGTTCAAACTATACATAAATTATGTCATGTGCATAGGAGCCTTGAAGATCCAGGATGAAGTGTAGCAAGGTATATTCATGTATATGTAGTATACTTTGTGGTATCACTTCAAATACATCCTGGTTAGTGACTAAATTTAAACTCTTACTTTTTACAAGGTAGAACAGTTATTTTGTATGTGTTGGATTTGAAGGATTTTTTGTATCTGCAGAGGTGGACAGCGAATCGTCAAATGCGTTTTGAGGGAGGTTTCCAAGGCAGGACAAACAAACTTGTAGATGGATGTTACTCGTTTTGGCAGGGTGGTGCATTCCCTCTTATACATATGGTCTTGTCTCAAGGTACAGTACTCCAAATGTAACAAATGTTTTTTTTTTAATTGATAAATTATCAAGCATACAATGCACTAGCCCTAGAAAAAAATTATTAAGTAAATTCATGAAAGAAAAGCAAAGAAAAAGTCATGAATTGATTGAATACTAAATGTCGTATTACTGATTTGACAGAAGATGTCAGTGATCCTTAAGGAAAACAAATGAGCTTACCTCAATCTCCAACTTATTTTGAAGTTTTAGTACATTATATGCTTGGTTAGAAACAAATCAAGTATGTCTGTGGCATTGATTGACCAGCTTTTGACTGGTTTATAATGGATGGGAAATTTCTACTGTATGTTACACATGTACCAACAAATCCTTACCTATGCTTGTGTACCTCCATCTTGTACAGAGCATGATTCCTGCCTGAGTGCTGATAGATGGATGTTTGACTATAAAGCTCTACAGGAATATATATTGGTTTGTTGTCAGTATCCAGGAGGTGGGCTCATAGACAAACCTGGAAAGTAAGTAGAGGCCAAATGGAAAAATATATACTTTTCCCCTAACCTGACAGACCCCTTCATTTTCATACCAACCCTTTCTGTTTTTTTAGCTCACCTTAGCGAAGCTCAAGTGAGCTACTCTCATAGCGTGTCGTCCTTCTGTTTTATTTGACTAAATCAGTGATTTTTTTTTTTTGATAAAGTCTAAAGATTAAGGTTCTGCAGGCGCCGATACTTACCTATACCTACTGACACTTTACATTTTACTTCATGAAAAAGTTGGAAATTGTCGTCTGTGGAGAGCAGTTGACAGCTGTTTTCGACTCTATTTAAATTTTTCTTTTTAAATCATTATCCAAGATAACTTAAACATGCAGTTCACTATAATCTTCATCATGATACAAACAATAAAATTAAAAGTATCAACTTGAATTTAACATAATTCTCGTAAAATAATGATTGAATTCTACAAGCTGAAAAATGTCAAGATGAGGAAAAATTAAAACTTGACCTAAGGTCAATTTAATAACCACATAAGTGCTTGTGCCCTAAGCCATGACCAGCACTGCATATCTGATCACCTAATTAACCTGCCGGATTACAGGTAAATTTCTCTAGGTAAAAATGATTGTCCTTGTAGATACGTATCTCCAGGTCAATATTAATTGCTTTATTGAAAACATATCCATGTACATGCACAACAGTCGCTTATAAATGTCTTTCGGACTAACAGGACAAAAAAATATGATCTGCACATCCCTTCCCAAAAACTACTGTCAGGATCCGGAATGCTGATTTCTGGATTATCAGATCATTTTTGCAATATGCATGTTTGTTACCTGAGAAATCGTCTGGAGTAACAAATTCCAGACTAACAAATCACCACTGTAACAGGGTCCTCAAGATTAAGTCAGATTTGATATCACTACATGTATACATGTATTTATTCAGAATGAAGATAAGTTTTCTGTCTTATATCCAATTAAGTATTATCATATTTGTTTTAGGCCTAGTGATTTTTACCACACATGTTACTGTCTGAGTGGATTATCAGTAGCCCAGCATTTTGGTGGTGGTAATATAGCCCACTTACATGTCCTAGGTCATCCTGATAATGAGTTGGTAAGTACAAAATGGAAAAAAAATTGTGCTCTATGTTGCCTGCAATGCAAGAGTGACATATAGGGATCACTTTGTCTGGCATCCATCTGTCTGTCTGCCCGTCTGTCTGGTATTACACATTCACATATAACTTACTTGATATACATCAGACATCTTTCAAACGTGCAGGGATGGTAAAGCATGATGAGACTCACCAACCAATATATGTCAAGGTCACTTTCAAGGTCAAGGTCACATATTTAGGGTCAAACAAAAACCTGTTCTTGAACAGTTCTAATTTTTTCCATTCCATACTTTCATTACACAATAATGAAGCACAAAAAAAGACCCTAGAAAAACATTGCTGAAGTGAAATCTAAAGTAATTTGATATTCGTTCTATGTTATGAATTACATGTTCAAGAAAGAATTGGTCGTGAAGAGAAACACATGATGATAATTATAACACAACAACAACAACATGATAAGTAACACATATATGATATTACTTAAAGAAATAATACATTACTATACAATTATTGAGTGCGAATGATGAGAACAATATATGATGTTTTGGACAAGAAGACAAAATGTTTCCTAATGCCAAAGGCCAAAACAACATTTTGTCAAAATGGTCCAAGAAGTATATTGTTAGTTTTTTCCTTTTATACTTTTCTTCAATACTGTGACATCGAATAAAATGTATATTGATGCATATTAGTCTTTTCTCAGCAATATTGATATGGAGAAAAATGCCCAGTTTACTAACCAGGAATGAAGTACAATTTACTTCTTAAAATTTATGTCAATGTTTGTTATTAATTAGTTAGAATAACTTGAATGCATAAATTTACCAGAGCTTATGAAATTTTAAACCAATTTCAGAAACCTACCCATCCAGTTTTTAACATTTGTATTGATGCTGTGGTCCATGCAAACTTCTACTTCAACAAGTTACCATTACCTACAGACGTATGATGATCTACAATGCTTATAGCGCTGTCCATGTATGTGAAATGTCTGGCAGCAGGTTACAAGCTTGACGACCAACTTCAAGTGTTGTACTGTTGTATGTTCTTTTATCTTAATATACACACGCCTAGCAGCTTGTCATGTCGAGAATTCACAAAGCAAAAGATTTTATACATGTGATAGACTTTTAAAAAAGTTCTGTAATCTCATCATGACTGCATTCATATGTTTTCAAGTATGTTTTTCACACAGTTTGCAAAATAATGGGAGAAAATGTGTTGCAACATTTATCAGAAATTTCATTTTGGTCGCATTGCAAAGTAATTCCAGTGGTAGACGAACAATGTCTGTCTGTCTTTTAATCAACATTTTGGTTCAAGTATCTGGCTGAAGCACAATCTTAGCAGCTAGCTAGGAGGGGTAGAAACAGTTAATGTCAGTTTAAATGTATGTAATACATGTCTGTTCACTGTATCATTCTTTCTTGTTTTTGAGTGATCAAATTTACGTGATGTATAGTGTACAAATCTTTTCTTATTTCAATCTCTTAAGTACAGCTTCATTTACCTCATTAATGAAAGTGCAATTTCGATGTATGTTACTACTCTATAATGAAAGTTAAGCTTCAAGGGGCCCTTTCATCATATGTTTCTTTACCAATTTTATCTCAATTCGATGTAGAAATTTCTATGTGAAATTGAAGCAAATGCATTGTCGGAGTACATACTGTTACCATATATTACCTTATTCAGACAAGTCATCAAGGTCATTTTACAACCACAAGAAGTGATGCTTTTTGATGTAGAGTTATAGATGTTTTGCTATCCTTGGATTGCTTTACTTGATACCGAGCATTAATAATTCTACAAAATATTTTCAGTTGGAAGAAATACAAATATTAAACCCCCATAATTGATGTCACTGAAGTAAACTTCTTTCTGAGATTTATAATGATTGTCATCTCCTAAACTGCGTCTCCTATACCCCCGAGAGTCCCATCAAAGTGGCCATGTACTACTGATCCTCAAATACTATAATTTACTTTGTATTTATAATGATCTTATTCCACTCATTATTGTGGTAATTTGTAGGTTATCAATATGTCTATTTGTAGCTTAACTGTATCACATATTTTTGAATTGTGATATCCTTGTAGCTTTGATTTTTCACTCATTCATTGTAGCATGAAAAGTCATCAAAGTTACTATGATCTGGTATTGTTATACTTGCAGCTCCCAGTCATGTTATTAGTGTTTTAAAAATGCATCTTTTTCATTAAAACCTATACATTTATAGGATTTAAGTGCTGTAACAGAATGAGAAGTGCTGAATGAAATTAGCTGTTTGTACCGAGTCAGATTTATTATTTTGCTTGCATCTGATAATTGTGAAATATATGTATAGGAATCTATGTTAGTGTGATTTAATCTTAAGCATGTGCAATGTACAAGTATGTATTTCATCCTCTACTATATCTCTTGTCTTGAATTGTAATTTACACATTGTTCATAGACATTTATCCAAGTGGCAGTGATGCACATCCAAACATTAGTGTCCTCCTCATAATGTTTTGATAACAAGACCTTACATGATTTTGCTGAGAATTAGTGCAGTAATAACAATTTTAAAGGATAAGAAACTCTGTTTTAGGAAATTCTGTATTATTAGAAATGAAAAACAAATATGAAGAGAAAGTAATTTTTCATTACAACAACAATGATTTTTCATGTTCAGGTTGTCTGAAATGTAATTTTCCTGACAAGGGAAATTGATTTTGCATGAAAGCCTAGATTTAAAAATTGGGCAGATTTGCCATTCAGAATGGTGTTACTATAATTCTCATCAAAAGACATGGGCTTGTCTGGGATCAATAAGGTCAATCATTGCTTTAAAGTATTTAGCAAGAGAATTTTTTTGAAACTGTTCCAATTTTTACCAAAATGTAACAAATTACATTTAAATGTGTCAGTTCAGAGATTAGGATTTCAGTGGAAACTTGCATATTGTTTATGCATTGAATTTATTTTACCTTAATTGTTTTCAGTAAACTGTAGTACAGATATTTCTAGGAACATGTTTTTGACTTTGAAGTTTTTGATTTATGGCAATATTAGTTATGTGGAATAAATATGTATGCATCAACTTTGTAACAGCATTTTATTTCTGACAGTGATGACTTTTCAACAGTAAACATATGCTCTGTAGAGCTTTGACTGACATAAGGAACATTTTAACATTTTAAGAGCAATTTACATTATATACAAGGCTAAAGCCAAGCTTCCACTGTTGTGAACATAGAGGAGAATGAGCTACGATCAGAGGCAAATGAACAATCGTGTCACATTCTTTTCTGTTTTCATGAAGTTTCTCTTGGCGTGATAGGCACACGATAGCGCCGGGAATGCAACAAGAATATGCCACGCGTTCACTATGATAGTGAGGCGAGTGTGACAAGAATAGAGAAGAATTTTACACGAATGTGCCACGATATAAAGACACCGAGGCAAATGAGAGGCGAATGCAGGAGATTGAGACACGACTTTATCCCGATAGCTCTGCGATGCAGGAGATTGAGACACGACTTTGACAAGAATTGACGAGAGCAAAACCAAAATCACTTGACATATCCAGGAGCATCAATACCTTTTGTTGACTTTGACCTCTTTCCAGGTTGTTTTCTTTTGAAAGACAATGTCAAAGTTTTCAAAATATTGATCCGCACACTTTTACATCAACTCTGAGATAATCATTCTTGTCACTGTCATGAGAGTATGTAGTACTATCGTGGCAATATCATGGCTGATTCGCGTTGTTTTTTTTTCATTTGCGTCACATTCTTGGTGCATTCACATCACATTTGCGTCACATTCTTTCTTGTCGGGGCTCTATCGTGGCTCATTCTCCTCCACCTTTGGAACAAGAATTCACGCGAATGTGATGAGAACATGCTGCAAATGGAAAAGAATGCAATGCGAATGTGCAGCTGCAGGAGATTGTGACACGATGAGACAAGAATGTCTGCAATTGAGAGAAGAACACGCTACGATTAAATAAAATCACCTTATCGTAGCTCTATCACCTCTGCATTCGCGACAGTGGAAGCCCGGCTTAAGGAGATGTGCAGCCCACATACATCATTTTGTGCCGATAGCTCTTGTTGGGATTTCATGCCGATGGCTCTTGTTGGGATTAAACCTGTTACCCTCCAGTTCCAAGTCAACAGCTTTAATCGCTGGGCCATGGAAATCCTGTAACTTTGTTACAAAGGGATATGGATGCCAGCATATTTGAGGGTGCATGTTTGTCCAAAAACCTTGTGAGCACTCTTGAAGTTGCTAAATGTTCTTCAAACTCTGCGCGAGTTGTTCATGGTAAGAAAACAATACCTATTGATTTTCAAAGTCAGGGGGTCAAAGATCATGCAAGTTTTCTGAGTACAATCCACACTTCCTGGATACATTAAGATGATCAACCATAACGTCACTCAGATGATTAAAGTAATTTCCCTTTGATTCCATAGAACCGGCCTTGTGATCATGAACCAACACAACACTCTGCACCTATAGTTTACATTCTAATTGAACATAAGTATTCTACTTGAACAAAAATGTTTCGATTTGTTGTACTGTAATCATCCAACCATGGTGCGATTAGTAGAAGTGAACTTTTAAAACATACTTCCACACATGAATTTTAACCTCTAATAGGCTCTATCAAAGTCACAAAGGGAGGTCTGCCAAAATATTAATTTTGTTGAAAAAAATTTAAGATGCTAGTATGCTATTCATCAAATTCTTCATCCCATTCCAAATAGAACAATAGACGCACTGTCAAATTCAGCAATGTACAAGATAAGCAGTAAAACTCCTAGCTGGATCTCGTTTTCCAAGGTTATAATAGCAAGCAAAATTGGTACATGTATCTCTGATTGAAGGCTGTAACGTTTTGGTCTGATGTTCAATATGAAGTTGTGCTAGGCATATCAAGCTTGAACTTCACATGAAGCAGAGAAAGGCTGGTTTTAAACTTTTTAAAGCTTAAAAAACTTGGTACAACAAAACGAACTTTGAATGAACCCATGTCAAGGTCACAGCAAATTTCCAACCAAAACAGTAGAATGCTAGTAGACATTTTTTGCACAAGTTTTCAATGGTTAAAGTTGGCTTTCATATTCCACATATTTGACATGACCTTTCCTTTTGAAGCTTTGAACATGCAACCTTGATCTTGTTGGAATTTCAACTTTTTCTATACATGTAACTTATATAAACTCATGGAAGAAAATCTTTTTACTTTTATTTCCCCTTTTAGCCAGGTGACTTCAACAAAATATGTGTTTTTGTAACAGACAGGGATATCACTCGGTTCACCTGTCATTATGTTGGCATTTTTAAAAAGGACTGTCATTTTAAAAAAGAACCAAGTCTTAGCAACAGAATTTTGATATCTTTATTAGTTCCTATACTCTCACATGTAAAATAATTCTAATACTATTAGACATACATGTACGAGTTAAAATCAAAACATTTCATAACTTTGGTGGATTTCTGTAGGAATTCAGTTAAGAAAACCATTTGTTTGTAACGGAAGATAACAATTATTTAGTATTTCCACTTCAAAAGAAACCTTTTACCCATTTGTACAATTAATGAGTAAACTGGTTTAATTTGTACTTGGGCATACCATAACAAGCACTTCTATGCATTTATACACTTTTCATTTAGTAATGATTGCACACTTTTTATAACAATGGCTGAAGATTAAATGATGATGAAATGTCTATGAGTTTTGGCCGTTCTTCATCATGGACTTTCTGTGATTTTCCTCTGAGAATTTTCTTTTATCTTTCTCTTTATGATAACCAGGACATTTCATTTTCAGTATTTTTTCTTCGTTTTATTTTCCAACAATGAAAACAAAGAGTCTGTCTTCAAGTTTGTATTGAAGTAAAATAAAAAATCTCTCATTGCAAGTTCACATGAAATTTTCAACAGAAACCAAGCATGGATAAGATTGTGTTCCACAAGACATTAACTGTGTAATATTTCCTTCATTAGAGATTCAAACTTTCATAGAATTCTTAACTATTTTTTAAAACATATATCAATGAGAGAATTTTTAATCTTTGAAAAAGACAAAGAGACATCAATGATGAAATAATTTTAAAGTTCAGAATCTTACGTAACAATTGATTGAAATTCAAATAAAATAAGACATATTTCTGCCTAGTTTTAAATCAGAGATTTCTTTTGATTACCAAACAATGATTGTAAAACAATAACATTTTCCAGTAAAAATCAGGCTAGAATGAATGTTCTATGTACAAACATAACAAGGTGCACCTTGAATAGTTCACCATTTGAACAAAATAAAAAAAAAAAAAAAAAACCCAACAAAATAAAACAAAGATCAGGCTACAATAATTACACAAGAGGGTGAGGAGAGTTTGAACTTAAAAAAAAATACATGAAATGTACATGATATTGTGTAGAAAAAAATAATGTTGCATCAAAATGGCAAGTAAAACTGTACACATGTATACAAAATTTTTCTATCACATTAAGTTACATGAGATTACATAAGGGAAACGACAACACCATGGTGCCTGAAATGAGTGATATACAAATATTTCACTGCCTGCACCAGTAATTCTACGTTCTTTCATGACTTAGAATGTTTCCATTTTTAATGATGAATGATGGTATTATTTCACTCCGATGAAAGAAATGGGAAGCAAGACATATCTGTTTGTTTGAATTTCACAGGAATGAGAGTGCCCTATGAACTCTATACTTTTATAGAATATACATCTAATTAGAAAATCAATTATAAAATCCTAAAGGCTGCCATTGGTCAATCTGAAGTCTTTAACTTTTTCCGTCGTCCAGGTCCCGGGTCTCCCTCTAAATCTAGTGAACTCTCGGATTCTGACCCCCCGGCCACCTCAAATCCTGGTACAACAGCTGATTGGGAGTTGGCAAACTGACCTGTACTCTTTGCTTTCTCTAACGCTCGAACTAAAATCAGATTTATAGGCTCTATTATTATATTTACAAGACAGCAGTAAACTACTCGCTAATAAGAACAAATTTTATGCTTTTCGCATAATTTTATGCTCTGAGAAAGAAAAAGAAATTCATATGAAAAGCAATTATACAAGTACATACATGTATCTGCATGGTTGTTCCTAAAGAAAACTTTTTGTTGTTTTTGTTTTATTGTGAATAATGCTATCACTGTTGGTTAAGTCCACTTACTTTGTTGTTCTAATATAGCGTTTTGTTTTTTTTATTGTGAATAATGCTATCACTGTTGGTAAAGTCCACTTACTTTGTTGTTCTAATATAGCATTTTGTTTTTTAATTGTGAATAATGCTACATGTATCACTGTTGGTTAAGTCCACTTGTTGTTCTAATATAGCGTTTTGTTTTTTTTATTGTGAATAATGATATCACTGTTGGTAAAGTCCACTTACTTTGTTGTTCTAATATAGCATTTTGTTTTTTAATTGTGAATAATGCTATCACTGTTGGTACAGTCCACTTACTTTGTTGTTCTAATATAGCATTTTGTTTTTTTTTTATTGTGAATAATGCTATCACTGTTGGTACAGTCCACTTACTTTGTTGTTCTAATATAGCATTTTTTTTTTTTTTTTTTATTGTGAATAATGCTATCACTGTTGGTAAGTCCACTTACTTTGTTGTTCTAATATAACATTTTGTTTTTTCATTCTGAATAATGCTATCACTGTTGGTAAAGTCCACTTACTTTGTTGTTCTAATATAGCATTTTGTTTTTTTTATTGTGAATAATGCTATCACTGTTGGTACAGTCCACTTACTTTGTTGTTCTAATATAGCATTTTGTTGTTTTTTTATTGTGAATAATGCTATCACTGTTGGTAAAGTCCACTTACTTTGTTGTTCTAATATAGCATTTTGTTTTTTTATTGTGAATAATGATATCACTGTTGGTAAAGTCCACTTACTTTGTTGTTTTGCCTTACATGAATAATAGGGGGGGGGGGGGGGGGGGGACAGAACAGACGACTTCTTTGCCTTACATGAATAATAAAAGCACTCTTGATGAAAAAAAAAACAAAAAATAAAACCCTACCTACCTTGTCACTTTTTTAGACTCAATTATCTGAGAAACATAGAATTTATTTTACATGGCCTAAAGTCCACTTACTTTGTTGTTCTAATATAGCAATTTTTTTTTAATTGTGAATACTGATATCACTGTTGGTAAAGTCCACTTACTTTGTTGTTCTAATATAGCATTTTGTTTTTTCAAATCATCGATATCCTGCTGGTGCCCATGATTTTTCCTTCTCATAAAGGAAATGTAATCAGCTGCCTTCTTGAGAATTTGGGCTCTTGATACCTGTACAGACAAAATGATGTATAATGTAAGTTAAATAATAAATTCTGAGTGCAATGCCTTTAATGTATATGTAGGATAAACTTACCAGTTTCTTTGAATGAAATCATTAAATGTACTTCAAAGAAGTTTTAACTTTCAAATGACATATATATGCTCAAAATTATTTTTTAAAATAAAGCAGATGTAGATCAAATTCTATGATCATGATGATAGAATGAGCTCTTGAAATGTGTATGTATTTATACAGTAGGTAAAGGTTGAGGGGAGGGGGAGGGGGGGGGGGGCAAAAATTAAGCTGATCCAGAAACTTTCGCCACCTGGCAATGCTGCAAAATTGTTTAATACAGCAGAAATTGGAAACTGAAGTTTTGCTCTAGCTCAGCATCCATATGTCATTATGTGAAATATAAAATAGACAGGTTGAAAGCCTTACAGAAACTTTCAGGTTTTTGGACCCTACAAAGATTATTGCAGCTTAAATAACTATATGTTAGCATTACATGAGACAGTGTCCATTTACATGTACTTAAATAATTCTTCTTTCATTAAAGAACTTAGAAAGTGTACATTGGGACAAAAAAAAATCTGGTCACAACACTTCTGAATGATTAATAAATGACAGTTGACAAATTTTGTGACATTGACCTTTGACCAGGAAAAAAGATGTTTCCTTAAGGGAAAGAAAATTGTTATCCCCTTTGTCAATTTCTTACTTCAGAATCCCATATCAACACCAAGTCAAGACAAAAAAATATTTCTGAACAAAAAATTCTATCATCAATTTAGAATCCTTTCTTATGAAAATCCTGACAAGCAAACTCAATTTATAGTGAAGAATTTTTTTTTAAATAGAAACAGAAGAGTCATTTCTTATATATATCTTTACCTTCAAAGTCCTGTTACTCTGCAAGAAGAAAATGGAAGAATTTCAGCAATGAATCATGAAATTCCTATCAATCTAACATACAATAAACAACAAACTACTAAAGATAGTATGGCCTGATCACAAAGCTAAACCTTAATAATCACTTAAAGTAATCTGTATAATTATCCAATATTATACCCAAGTTTGATGTAAAAACTATCATTTTACGCCTATCAAAACAAAAATGAAAATAAGGACTAAAATCAAGAGTTTTACACCTTGACTTGGGATTTGTACAAGAAGCAAGTTTAAATGCATTCAACAACACTGAACAACCTAGAATTGTGAAAAATAGAAGGAAAATCAGATAACTGTTGTTTCCCACTTTGGGATGTTTGTCACAAAAGCAGGTCAGGTCAGAAGGTCAAACTTTTGGGAATAAACAGGAAGGATATACAAGTGAAATATGAAAGTCCTAGCACTTACCATTCAAAATTTATGCCCATGGTTAATGTTTTACAAAAGTAAGTCCAATTCCAAGGTCAAGGTCAGAGACAAATATTTTGATATCAACAGAGAGGACTGGTCACAAGGAATACAAAATTGTGAAATATGAAAGCCCCATCACTAACCATGCTAACCACTCAAATGTTTAAGCCAAGGTTATTTTCTTTTCAAAAGTAAATCAAATTCCTATGTCAAGGTCACTGCATGTAGAAATGTCACACCAAACTTTGAAAGCTCTATCATTTGTCAAGGACAAAAATTTTGGCACCAACGAAAATGTTTTGTCACAAGGAATACACAAATGACATAGGAAAGCCCTATCACTTACCATTCAAAGGTTTTGTCCAAAATTAAAATTTTGTGACTGACAGACAGAAGAACTGGACTAAGACCAAGTTGAAGTTTTATTCTACCAAAAGTAGGTTTAAGTCTAAGGTCAAGGTCACAAAGTTAATTCTATTAATTTACATGAAAGCCCTTGTCACAAAGAATCTTGGTGAAATATATATGTATGTATTAAAGTTCATGCATATTCTCCACGTTTCAACAATCTCATAGCTTACCATGAAATCTTTTGTCCAGTTTTAAATATCAAGACCCTTTTCAAACTGGCTAAAAAAGCTAAACTACACATAGATAATCCATATTTTGAAAAGTGCAGATACTTTAAAGTCCAAGGTAGAGACCAGGTCAGTAAGTTGAAAGTCATGGTTAAAGCTCTATTCATTTTCAATTTTTCACTTTTTTTTAACTGATGGGTTAATCTTGTGACCACAGATCTACAAGAACAAATTCTCTGATTCTGAATTAAATTATGGTACACCAAAAACAACACTGCATAAAATTTCCCACTAAATTCTAACCAATGAACTTTATATTTTTAGTATCATATACTTTAACTTGGGCAGTTCTGAAGCAGAAGTTTGTGTAAAAAGGGCACCTTAGTCCATTTGTCAACTGTAGATAACACTGTGCAAAAACAACACAACACTTCTAGGGGACCTGGACTTCTTCATTCCTACTCACTTACAGTAAAACTTGGGTGGAGTAAAAGCTTAAGAACTTGGGTACAGTGACAGAGCTCAGTTGTATGTGTAAACAGTAAAATAGTAAATGCTGTTACCTTTTCACCTTGCAGAGCTGGTACAGAGTCCCTGAGACTGTGAAAGCTGTCTTTTATGTGATCACGTCGTTTTCTCTCTAACGCATTGTGATGAGCACGCTTTTCAGCCTGAAGATTAAAATTCAAAGCATGAAAGGAGACAAATAAGGGCTTAAGATTCATGCAGCAAAATAAATTAATGTCTTACATTAAGATAAAGTATATATAAAATGCATGTTTGCTTTGCAATAAAATTATCAGCATCCTCAAAAAATGCAACAAAATCTTCGTATTTTATTCCAATGTCTCATAAATAAACAATGCAAGCATTAGGGTAAACATAAAGCTGCTTGATCTATGACTATAAAAACAAATAGTATTACTTAAGCATCATCTTTTCATCAACTGAATCTTAAATTTGGAGTTTTATGACTTTCCAGTGTAATCTATGATTTATGATCATACCATAGTAACAGTGTTTTATATTACATTTGTATTACATAATAGGGCCGTCGATAGGGCTAATTTGAGACAGATTTTCAGCCTCATTCCCAATGCAAAATAGTTTTTCCTAATTTAGGCCATAAAAACTCCCAATTTTCTGAAGTCTTTTTTTTTATAGTAATTTACCTCAAAAACTGATAGAGTTCCCTTTAAGTCGAACATAAGCAATAACTTATTATTGTAAGTATTTGAACTATAAAGTTAGACCAAAATTGATTAAAAGTGTTACAAGGATATCTGTGACCTTGACTTTTTGACTTATGAAATTTATTATCAATAGGATTCTCCTTGAGTGTATGAAGTTATAAGAGTGTATATAGGGATCTGGCCAAATTACAATTTGGTGGTGACCTTGACCTTTGACAGTGAAAATCAATACAGTTCCCCTTAACTATATGTCATAAGCACTGAGTTAAGAAGGTATGACAAGTACCAGTATCTAAAATATGTGAAAAAAAAAAGGTTTTATAGAGTGTATCACTGTGTGCAAGGATTTCAACAAGTTCCAGCCTGTAACCTTGACCTTTGACCTTGAAAATCAAATGTTTTCTTCCTTATGCTATAATAAGTGTACATCATGTGTGTTGATCTCTTGAAATATGCCATCCCTATAGATTTTGATAGACTCTTAGTTTGTGACCTTGACCTCTTGACCTTGACTTGAGTCCTACAATATGTCATGACAAATAAGTGTATGAAGTATGACTATGAGTCTATTGACTCTATGACCAAATTGTTGTATTCGAGTTCAAATGCAAAGATCCATGAAAAATGTACCCTCTAGGGTTTAAACATATGACCCACGCATTTAACACAATTTATGCACAAGCGGTGACTATGTTACATTGGAATGATTAGATAGATCATGGCAAAAGCAAAATGAATTTTGCAGAAAACATGCATGTCAGTCTCTTGATCTCTTTAATCAATTCAATTGTACCAGTGTGTAACTTATTCATGTCCAGTGTTTATTTTATTTCATTAATATATATATTTTTTGTATTGTTTTGTCTAGGGATGGGGGATGACTTAAGCACCCAGAAATAGCTGAAAATTTTGTAATGTACACGGATAATGACAGTTGTCACGTGGGCATGTTTACAAATCATTTGCACATGCGCGACTGAGGTTCTTAACTACGAATAATGTTCTTCTGCAGAAGTTTAGTACAATTCGAAATACCAAATATGCATTATTCATCACCAATAAGAAAGTAAAACAATACAAACCTGACTCATAAACTGAGTATTTATTGAATTTTCAGATATCGATGACCCTAACCCATCTTCGTCGTCTTCCTGAAAGTCAGAACGAGACACATACATTACTTTTGTTTACATTCGATTTGTTGGCGATTACACATTTCATTTTCACAATAATGTCAACGAATGTTATCATAAAGGTTACTTACATCACTTTCTATCTCTACGTCTCTTTCCTCGTCGCTCATTGTATCAAAAAAGTCCCATCAACCGATCAACCACTTGTCCGCCTCGCAGGACAAAAATGGCGATCCAAAACAACGCCACGAGGGTGCTCCACGTGCGACTTCCGGATTTGTGTGTTTATTTACCTTCTTCCTTCAATCTATCTAGAAACACACAAATTTCCCTCGTGAAATATTTGCTTTGTCTAAATTCCGCTTATCAAGGCGAATATATCTTCTCGAGATCACACAAGTTAACGGAATGGATAACTTATTGGATAAAAAATTTATACTACACAAAAGTATGAACATATACAGTACTCATTATGTACTCTATTGCTAATATTTCGATGGAAACGGGTACTATTACGTTCTCATCGTCCACGACATCTTGTCATCAATTGAAGCACCAAGAGGAACTTACATCATGCATAATTTCTATTTCTAAATCAGATCTGCCTATTTTATTTACTGATCACTAACCTATTGACGATTACCAAGCATAAAGCGAACATCATAAATCAACAGCAATATGCAGAATCATCATACGTGTACAATATCATATAGGCTATAACCTTCTGATATCTTCATTCCGTGAACCTCATATTAAAACACTCATTCAAATGTCAGGCTTTGCGAATGCCTGTATGTGTAAAATTTTCAGGATTTCATGAGACGTTTCAGTGTGGAATCTGCAATCAAATCAAACCAAATGTTCCCGCGAATAATTATATTTATGCCTGTACTTGGTACACTGAAAAATAAGAAATGTTTCACATCCTCAACTTAATTTAAACTTTCACGTACAGAGTTCATCAAACCTAATTTTATATATTGGAGGTTTACGTACAGTACTTCCCAGCCTCTATATTGAGGGGATGTGCACTTATTCTGAGTTTAGTATTGGTGAGTAAAGATCGGTAAACTAACTTGTGATGTCAATTTCAAATTTCTTCAAAAGTCTCAAGGGAGGAGTTAGGGATGGGTTAGGGGAATCTAATTTAAATACGGTAGAAACCGGGGAGCTCGCAATTTTAGCTCACAACCCCAGCTTATTACCAATGGAGACTACCAGCGTAGCAGTGTAAAATACATATAATTATATGCTAAAGCATTTCCAATGGCAGATTCTCCAGATCAGACGTCATTATCCTAGGTTGTCATGTTGTATATAGGATAGTGTACAACCTTATAGATATACAGCTACCTACATGTACAAAAGTCAGCCATGAGGACCAGAGCTCATGCCCTTTACTACCTTGTATCGCACACAAGAACAACAGAAGATCCCCTTCTTCCCAATAGACTCTGGAACCCATTTCTTGTTTCCCTGAGCGCTTTACATTTCATCTCCTCTTCGTGAAGTCAATTTAGCTTTGCATAATAACGTCCACCTTCATACAGAGAACAAACAGAATGCTATAATACTGTTGAATGTTTTCCACCGAAGAAGAAGAAGAAGAAGAAGAAATAGATTTGTTTCATACAACATAGCATTAAATTGGTTACCATGGCGATATTTTGCTATCTTTTGGTGACACAAGCCTAGATAATACTATTGGCATCAAAACTTAACAAATAAATCTATGAAAAACATACGATAGAATAGAATAGAATTGATTCATTTGTTTATTCCAGAATGGGCCCTGGTGTGTACTCCATCGCACGCATAATTCAAATGAAAAAAATATACTGCGCAATATTGAAGCAATATATATCCCCACCAGTCCTTATCTAATAGCATGATTTATTCAAATATATGTAACCATGCGGGAAATTATAACGCCTGTAAAAAAAAAGTGAAAAGAAACCATACTCTGAAACTCCACACAAAATTCCATTCACATATCTGAAAAGGTGACGGAGGAAAGTCAGGGAAACCAATTTTGTTCAAAGGGTAAATTTTTTGTTAAAGTAGGTCAATAGAAGCAACAGTCCACTTGATCTGTAACTAATTGTTCTGATGCTCAACATCCAAATATTGTCTTTAAAAACTTTTAGTTCAAAGGGGAATAACTGCTGTTAAAGTAGGTCAACAACGTGATCTAACTTCTCTTAACCTCCACGTCAATTTTCATCAAATATATGTAAAGTTGACAAAGAAATGTTCGGAAAACCAATTTTCATCAAAGAACAATAACTCCTGCAAGACTAGGTCAACAGTAATCATACTTTAACTTGAGCTGTAGTTTTAAAAACACAGTTTCGTTCAAATGGTGGTACGAGGGCTGAATCCCAGCTGATTGATATGTTGTGAGCCTCGGTTTTCTGGGTCGCAGAAGGTATTCTACTGATAGTTTATCTCCAAAAAGGACAAACAAGCAATGACACATACATTTTGTACTATGCTTCACTTCTGACACAGTTACGGGAAAATATAAAACTTAAGCGCACCGGAAAGCTCACTAGGTAGTTAAAGTTGTTTTTTTTTCCATCAGGACAATTGACATGGCTGCCATTCGTGATTGTGGCTTTTTAAAATTTGATTGAGCATCCGCCTTATTCACCTGATCATGCTCCATCAGACTTTCATATATTCTAAAAACTGAAAGCAGCTATATTTCTGGCACCCACTTTCGGTCCGAATTCTTTTATTTTTATTGTTTTGAATGAGTGAAAAAATGATTTTGATAAACGAGAGGAAAAGATGAAAATATGCTCGAGATCTCACCATTTTATTTTCCCGAAATTTCCCGGGCGATCCCCCTGGACTCCCCATACAGGAGGGAGCGAGATCCCTACAGGAGGGATCGCATCCTCCTATAGAGTCCCGTACCCTCCCCATTCAGCACTTCTTGCCTCGGAACGACTATTTGGGCCAATAGAACCCCCCTTGTTGACCGCTCTAGATCCACCCCTGGAAAATGTAGGCATAATCTTTTTCAGTCAGATGAAATAGTGTACATTGTGAGCACTACTGGTACTGCAAATATGTCGCACTGTCAGGAAATGGAACGCGGGGAGGGTTCAGATGCACGAAATGTTTCCGATCATATCAGTATAAACTATCGTACGCTGGTTCGAAAATGTGAAAAAGGACGTTCACGAACACGCAGCATTGGTTTCATGAACATGCCAAAATGTACATACTTGGGTTTGAAAAAAGTTCTATCATATGGATCTTCTGCTTAGGAACGTTTTACTTCAATGCAGATTATCTAAAGCGTAAAATCAACATTGATTTAAATCCACGAAGAAGAAATTGTACCCGATTTGCACACATATTTTCCTTGCTTTGTGTCGTTTCAGGTAATTATTCCACGTGTGCTTGGTTATATTCGTATAGAGAAGTTTCTTAATATCACAAAACTCCACCTAAAGCTCATTGAAAGTTTCACTTAAATCCATAAATGCTTCTGTTCTGTAAAGCAAGATCCAGGACAACTACAACCCCTGGCCTGTTTAGTTGTTACAGCTTAGTCTGACTCATGCAGACCTACGACGGTGTTATCTGTTTTTTCGTCATAGAACTTGAGAATGTTGGTGCCAAAATAATTTGGCAAAAAACTCGTCCTTTTTTTTTGGGCAAATTCCAGTACCTTCAACCAAAAAATAACTCGCCCAGTCCTCCTGCTCCCAAAAAAAAAATCCCCTCTAGCCCTGGTTTCACTTCTTCTTCTCTTCCATTTTTCCTCTGATCGTTCTTAAAATAGCCTTCATTTAGAATGGGGAAAAACCCATGGATGTAACGCGCGATTTCATTGGTTGCAGATTAGTTCTCAGTATGACAAAATGTCGTCGATCAGAGGAAAAATCGAAGAGAAGAAGTGAAACTAGGACTATAAAAGGGGAGTGAAAATATAACTTAAATGAGTTCAGTGATTCAGACTGTTTTCAGAAGCTGTAGGACACTTGGCCTAGAACATCAAAAAATTATAGGCCATTTTGTCCTAAACATGGAAAAAGTACTGGTCGAGCAGATAATTCCGAACGATTTTTGCGGTTTTTCGTCAATAACTGGGCTTCTATACGTCCAATCACCATGAAACTTGGAACAAATAATGCTTCACCCTTCATACGAATGCCTATGTAAAAATAATTTTGAAAATCGACCTATAATTGCTGATTTGAGGGTATTTTAACACCCCCTTTAAACGGCCATTTTACGCAAGTTACTAAAGGTATTTCCGAACGATTTGCATTTTAGTCCCTCCTGGGTCAATTATGAATTAAATGTTTCGAAACTTTGTTATTTTATCCTTATTGAAGAATTCTGTGTCAACATATATCATAAAACTTTTACAAAATTTATTTCTAAAGCGACTTTCTGAACCATGATGATGTACGTTTATTTCTTACTTATTTCCAATGATTTTGGTATTCTAACACATGAAATTTATACACTTTTTCGTGAATATCCTGCTCTGGGCCCCTCTCAATGCGGGTTTTCATCGATCAGTTGACAAGAATAGATTTTTGGAAAATAATTGACTTCGAAACTTTGTCAAGATAAGTTCTTCACACAATTACGTCACTTTCCCCAGCTCCCAAACAGATGGAAGTTACAAACAGCAGAAGAACCAAACGTTAAAAATATACTAAATAAAGTTATTTTGAGATTTCTTTTCGCATGTCGGTTATTTTTCTGAATATCTAAACGTCTGTATCAGCAAAATTGTGAAAAAGTAACTCCAAGTAACCGAACTAGCGAATCGTTCGGAAATACCTTCAGTTCGGAAATATCTGCTCGACCAGTATAGGCTGTCAAGCGGCATAGCCGCGAGCCGAGCGCCGATGGCGTTAGCTTGCTAGGGATATTTTTTTCTCCCTGGACTGGGGCAAAATTATTTTTTTCTTGCAAAGTTGGAGCAAGGAATTTTTTTTAACAAAGAGATGTGCATATTAAGAATGTTTGTGTTTTATCAATAGAAATTATTTATATTTTTACTCAAAACTCTAAATGTTAATATATTAGATTATTTTTATGCATGTATTCAATTCACTTTTAAACAGAGAGATAAAAGATTTTTACAATACAATTCTCAATATTTTATATAAGATACATGTATATAACATGTATAAGAGGGTCTGAGGGGAAGGTCTCTAGTAGACACATTTTTAAATGTAGAATTGTAAATTGGTGAACAAATGAAGTTCTCTTTCCACGCTTACAAGAACATAAAATTAGATTCTATGGGATACATGCAGCATGTATTAATAGCAATACATAAATATTGATAATATATTTAAGCTTTTAAGGAAGCACATGCCCTTTTTCATTCACATACATGTATAAGTTTTGATATCTTCAAGTATATGATCTTTGCCATCAGTAAATAACGTTTTGATAGAAAAGTATGGCGAGCGAAGCGAGCCAGAAAATTTTCAAGAATTTTAGCGAATTTTTATGGTAATTCTTCAAATTCAGATTATTTGTAAGAGCAAGATTATTTTTTTTCTGTCACACCATAAGCAAATTAATTTTTTTCATCAAAATTGAGAGCAAAATTATTTTTTTTCAAACCCCCCCCCCCCCCAAGGCCCCCCCCCCCAGAATATCAAATGGACCGTGCCTTACATAAAGCGCTTGTACGACGGGCCCATCAAATGAAAACTGTTGTTACATATTACTCGAGGTACTGAGTCAACTCGACCTTAAATTGTGTTTGCTCATGGGAAAATATGATCGGCCAATATGTCAGACGAACGGGAAAGGAATAGGCCATTTCGGCAGATGCAGGACACATTAATCGGCCATTCAGATTTTTTGTCGGCAAATGGCCGATGCCAATCTGAATCTCTGTGAAATATACCCCTAACTGTCCAGGGAATTTTTTTCCCCTTTTTGGGCCATTCCCAATGAAAATAATTGTGTATCATTTTTCCTAACTGTGGCTCTAAAGTCAGGCTTTCTACTGTTCCTACTTTTTCCTACTATTTCCTACTTTTTTATTTTGATCCTATTTTTTCCTACTTTTTCTCCAAAACCTCCTACTATTCCTACTGTTTTCATCTCAAAATTAAAAAAAAAGTGTTGGTTATGTGTTGTTAAATTGAAGTAAAATTGAATTTGAATACAATTAACATGATTAATGACAAGATTATAATACTTCTAAATTGTAGAAGTTTATCTATTGTTTACATCATACAATGTAGATACTCATGGCTCCATTACATGTTAGTACAAATCTGAACTAAATTAAGAAAAGACTTTTAACTGAGAAAGGGTTAACCCACTGTTAGTTTTTAACCATGCTCAGAAAACTGAAGGGGGTGATCAATTGACAATGAGAGGGTGGCACTGGCTGAAAACTTTCATTTATAAATAAGCATCTTATACACTAACTCCAGAATTATAAATTTTCTGATGTCTTAGAAAAATAAATATTACCACTCAAGTTGACTTAAACATGTTAATAGTGACATAAATATTACCACTCAAGTTGACATAAACATGTTAATAGCAACATAGATTTCAACAGCTTATAGCTCGCTTAGTTTTTCATTGAGACCTTATTCAAAGTTTACAAAATTTTCGGGCTCGCTTTGCTCGCCCACTCATAATATTTTAGATGAAAAAAATATTTTGCCTGAATTTAACTATTTCAAAGACATACAGAAATATAATAAGACCAAAGCTGCTTATAGAAAAGTTCAAATACATTCCTCCAGGAAAGGGACTAAGAGTAAGATTGCATGATTTTGTACTTATTACACAAAACAATTCCAGGGGAAAACCCCATTACTTCTTGCAAAATTAAAATGATGAAATTCAGAAATGACAGATTCTAAAAAATATGAGTAATAATTGTACAGCTCTGCTGTTCAATTTTAAGTAAATTGCTGACATGGAATTATATGTATTAGAAAATGGATAATCAAGCAGCTCTTCACCTTGCATCTGAGATTCCTTTATAGGTCAACATTGCTTGATTTTGTGTGTCATACTTACTGAACATTTTCACTAAAATGATGGAAAATTTCCTATTATTTTGCTATTAATTCCTACTTTTTCCTACTTTTCTTCTACTTTTTTTCATTGACTACTCCTACTTTTTTCCCTACTTTTTCATCAAGGTACACGTAGAGTAGAAAGCCTGTAAAGTTTCCCAATCATGATGCAATTATCACCAAAATAAGTGACATTTGCTGCGTTAAAAGTAGCAACTTTATGTTGATATGCTATAATTTTTGTAATAAATTCTAATCAGAAGTAATTAAATCAAATTAAGATGAAAATCAGTTGATTTAACACTGAATTCTGATCTTTGATTGTCTAAGCAGTCATTTACTTTATCTATGTACTTCCCAAAATATTCCAAAATGTCGTTAATTTTCCCAATCGCATAGGGCCGCGACCCCATTCCCAAATTACTGAAAAACAAAACCCTGAAAGCCGACATAGACTGTAAAGTGAACGGAGCACTCATACCCTGACCAGGTATGCAGTCATTGGCTTGGAATACCAGATTGTTACCGAGTGATTTAAAGGGTGAACCCAATCCCTTCTTTCTTTGAGAGGATGTTGGTGTATCCTTTAATGTTCACTCATATCTCCTTTGGAAAGAGGCGTTGTGTCCCCGCTATGTGTGATTGAACACACTGCCATTGTTCACCTTGTCCCAAGTAAAGTGAACTGAGCACTTTCGCCCTGACTGGGATTCAAACCGCGGTAGTTTGCTTTTACCAAGTGAGCTAAAGGGTCAACCTGATAGCTCAGCCATTAAACACTCTGAACTATCGGAGGATCATAATCCACAACACTCTTCCCTGCTGCGGGGTTATAATTCGTCCCTTTAGCCAAAGTTAAGGGCAGTTTTCATTCAAAATAAGTGCACCCAATTTCACAAATTGATAGTGGGCAAACTCTTTTTACATGCTAATTGGTCTGTTGTCTAGTTGTCATGTGCGCACCAGATATTTTGTTTGAGCCCTGACCCACAGGGTCTCATGAAATGGGTGTGGTCATTTTCTCACCTATAACTCTGTTATTTTGTGAACAACAATTCTTAGAAAGTATAACTGATAGAGAGTTCATTCCTTTTGTATGATGTACGATGGGTCTGTGGCATAGTTGTGACCTGATATTATGTCTGATCCCTTGACCCCAAAATCTTATGAAATTGGTGTGGTTATTTTCTCCTATATACCAATAACTCTATGTTAACTTGTGAACACTTATTGAAGTAATTCTCAAAAAGTATATTCTTTTTGTTGCACATCTTAAGTTTTGTTAGAGCCTCTGACCACTGGGGTATGAGAAAATGGGTGTGTCAATTACATGACCAAACAACAAGGACTTCTAGTTATAAAAAAAGATCTGTTGACTCAGGGTTTTTTTTCCTTGTTTGCCGAATTTCGGCCCCTTCCCAATGCCAAATTTCCTCTATTTTTCCCCCAAACCCCCCTTAAATTCCCAAAGAAGAATTATGAAAAAAATCACCTAAGAAAATAAGACTCAAAACCTGGAAGTCAGCACAAAATATCCTCTTTCTAAGTGCATCTATAAGTTTTTCATTCTTCCCTTGTTCAGTTCGAGCAAATCAATGGATGAGCAGTTTTAATAAATGATACTTTAGGGTTAGTTATACTGTGGTGAGAATTTGTATAAAAAGTTTCCCAATTTAGCAAAATGTCGCAAATGTTCCCAAAAGGGACAGGCACAAGCACCTTCCCAAAAATAAAAAAAACCCCAAAGTTGTACTTTTGTCCACCTGATGTTTTGTTTGTTCCTTCAACACCCCCCCCCCCCCCCCCCCTTTTCAATAGACGAAATGGAATTGGGTACAGAAACATTATGAAAGCCCTTTCCCTCGATTGCTTAATAGGAAAGCATTATCACAGCTTATCGACCAAGTGTGCACTCCCCGTCAAAGCCCAAATGTATTTTGTGGCATATCCATACATATACAAAGAAAGTCCTACCCAAGCCCTATGGTTCAAACGATATGATACAGGGTCTCAATTACTGGTTCTTATACCGGGGTAACGACAATAGCTCTCCGGAGTGGAGTTTTATATTTTTTTTTGCATATTTGAACACTCCAAGAGATATGATCAAAGTTAGAATTTGATATCAAAACTGGCCAACTCGTCCAGAAAGGACGGTCTATACATTTTTTTATCTGTCCACTACCATATTGATCGGATGTTCCTTAATAATGTCGATTTTTTGAATTATTGAAATATTGGCAGTAACTTACTTACAATAAGATTCTAACATTCATCACATTATAACAGTAACTAAATAACTTTATCAGGAATTTTAAAGACAAATTCCATTCAACAACACTGCGATTTTGAAGTGTTCAAATCAGACATTTTTATGAGTAAAGACGTAGTGGTGTACTTGATTTGGACCCTAATACACTGTTTGTATCGGAATGCAGTTCAAGTGATCAAACCCATAAAGAACATAGCCAAAATTTAAGAATCATTTGTAAGTTTACATCACCTATGACTTTTCCCTTGTAAGTTTACTTCACCTATGGCTTTTCCCAGATAACTCTACTGACTTTAATGAAGGGCTTCTGACACACAGGGGCCTCGCCTGGAGAGACCCTACACCTGAGGATGTTACGCCGATAAAACTTTTTAAGTGCAAGTTCATGTCAAGTTTTGTAAAACACTGAAATGAATTTTTGATGACCATGTTTGAGGGCGAAAACATACATTTAAACTGGTTAGAAGATATGTACATCCTTGATACAAGAGAATGGAAACGAAGTCACAAACAAAGTCGGTATTAGATAATACGTCAATGAATAGAGAGTTCACAAACAGGATGTTTTAATATCCTTATCAGATTACCTTGCCCTTGAAAAGAATACCTTTATCCGATTTTTTTTTTATTTTCATACTGTATCTTTTGAATCATGTTACGATGTTTAAAAATTGCATGCGTAGATTCTCCATAATCAGAGCTATTATTTTATACCATAACCTTTGACACAATGACCTTGAACTTTTAGCATAAAAACCTCTATCTTGGTTATATCTTTTGAACTATTTGATATTTCACTCTTCAATGAACGTTTGTTTATAAGTGTGTTGACCTTGGTGTAGGGACCTACTATTAGGCCATTTACTTTAATAGAATTTTTTTTAATAATGGACACATGATCAATCCCATTTCAAATGATCGGCGATAGGAAAGTAAAACTTTCAACTTGTGCAGCTGACAGATACGAAATGTCTTTTCAGTCTTCAGTCAGCATTTGTAACAGCTCGTAAAGGATTATATACAAAATGGCCGTTTGCTTTAGCTGAATGTACTTTTTATGGTAAAACTCTGAAATATGTCATCTGTCCGGAAGAATAATCTGATAAGCCATACTGAAGCGCACGTAATTAAATAGGGGATTCGACCAGAAATCTGTGAACACTTGATGCAGCCATATTCTGGCATGAAATTGGGCGATAGAGCCAATTGATGACGTTACATTACATCCTAATTGTACCTAAAGCTTTGGCGTTAACGTTCTAGAGAAAAAGGAAACCGTACTGTGTTAAATTCGCATTGATTGGTTTAACAGACTTGTCTTTTGAGAACCTATCTCTCATTTTGTATCTAGTGTCGTAACAGCTTGAAGATTTGATTGAATCTGCAGTGTCATACAGTGTATTATTATTTTGTTCCTTTCTGGAGATAAGGAATTGTTGAATTTGTTACTAGGTAGGGTATAATATTTTTGTAGAGTAAATGTTGATTACAAATTACATATTCTTCATTGATTAAACGAAATGCTAGCATAAGAGTTAATGAAAATGCTTTAATATTTCATAGGCATTTATTTGATTTTGACATCCAGTCTGTAAGATTGCTGTTATAGATAATATAATTCTGAGACCATTTCCTACGCTAGAGTCAGATATCGCAATTTTCAATGATGTTTAGGTCTTTTTGCAGGAGAATCATTCACATATAGAACTTAAGTGCGGAATGAAGTCGAATTAAAACCTTTTTTCGGTAGAGGATATTTACAAAACTTTATCAAATTAGATTCGTTTTCTGTCTGTTTTTTAAACAAATGGTTACAAATATTGCCGCACGGGAATCATCGTCGGAAATCTCACGAGAGGCTACCCGGACCAAGTTATGCCGCCGACGACCTACCCGTAACGAAAAATGCAGATGCTGGAAAAATCAATTACTGGTAATAAGTCATAAACCAGAAAGTGTTGCCTTGGGATATATGTACATTATATATAGTAAGAAAACGTTGGAGGAATCCTCATTTATTCAAAATAGACGTAGAAGGTTGTCGATATGATACTTGTTCGTCCATACATATATCATTGTTATATTTTCAGTCGCTGTGATGATAGGATGAGCGTTAAGACATGGAAGATAGTAGTAGGGCTGCTGGCCTTCTGGTTGGTCTTTATGATCTATATGTCCAACACGGCGTTCCAGGCTCCTGAAGGCAGCAGTGAGCTGGAGAGGCAGCTCAAGAGAACTGTACGGGAGCTGGAGAAGCTTAAGGCACAGAACGACGAGTTCAGAGCTCTGGCTCTAGATATAAGGTATATTGAGTTCATTTATAATAAATGTTGGTCTTCTTTGAAAATTTCAGTAAGTAAGTCTTTAACAACTTGAACCAAAGATTACTTTTTGTGTCGCTTGCAAAGCATATCGACTGTTTACCTTTGTCGTCCGTCCGTCCGTCCTTCCGTCCTTCCTGTCAGTATGTCAGACTGTCTGTCTGTCACAATGTAGGTTTCGTAATGACGATTAGTGTCGCTAGAATTTGCAGCCATTTTAGTTACGGTACTTGTTAATGTTAGTAAGATGTGTCCATTTAAGAGAGATTGTTAGAGAGATACTCCATTGAGCTAATGGGTCCTTGCAGGCATAACATCATATACTATTACACTGAAATACTAGTAGAAGGACAGGTAAACTTAAAGTATATATGTATGTATTGATGTGTTTTTGCTATTAGAATATTTGACATGATATATTAATGTTTATAGGAAGCTGACAAAAGGAAGAGAAAAGCCTGGTGACCATGATGATGTAGAGGGTAAAGGCAATGGGGAAGAGAAGCAAAGAGTTATTGATGAACTCCAAAATAAAGTAGATCATATGAATGACCTTCTAAAGGAGGCATCATATAAAGGCAGTGAAGGGGAGGGACAGCTATCAGGTATGTAGGTGTGTCATAGCCCCTGTGTAAAGTTTAATGTCTGATTATAAATCATATGAATGACCTGCTAAAGGAGGCATCATATAAAGGCAGTGAAGGGGAGGGACAGCTATCAGGTATGTAGACGTGTCACAGCCCCTGTTTAAAGGTGAATGTCTGATTATAAATCATATGAATGACCTGCTAAATGAGACATCATATAAAGGCAGTGAAGGGGAGGGACAGCTATCAGGTATGTAGGCGTGTCATAGCCCCTGTGTAAAGGTGAATGTCTGATTATAAATCATATGAATGACCTGCTAAAGGAGGCATCATATAAAGGCAGTGAAGGGGAGGGACAGCTATCAGGTATGTAGGTGTGTCACAGCCCCTGTTTAAAGGTGAATGTCTGATTATAAATCATATGAATGACCTGCTAAAGGAGACATCATATAAAGGCAGTGAAGGGGAGGGACAGCTATCAGGTATGTAGGTGTGTCATAGCCCCTGTGTAAAGGTTAATGTCTGATTATAAATCATATGAATGACCCGCTAAAGGAGGCATCATATAAAGGCAGTGAAGGGGAGGGACAGCTATCAGGTATGTAGGTGTGTCATAGCCCCTGTGTAAAGGTGAATGTCTAATTATAAATCATATGAATGACCTGCTAAAGGAGGCATCATATAAAGGCAGTGAAGGGGAGGGACAGCTATCAGGTATGTAGGCATGTCATAGCCCCTGTGTAAAGGTGAATGTCTGATTATAAATCATATGAATGACCTGCTAAAGGAGACATCATATAAAGGCAGTGAAGGGGAGGGACAGCTATCAGGTATGTAGGCGTGTCATAGCCCCTGTGTAAAGGTGAATGTCTGATTATAAATCATATGAATGACCTGCTAAAGGAGACATCATATAAAGGCAGTGAAGGGGAGGGACAGCTATCAGGTATGTAGGTGTGTCATAGCCCCTGTGTAAAGGTTAATGTCTGATTAAAAATCATATGAATGACCCTCTAAAGGAGGCATCATATAAAGGCAGTGAAGGGGAGGACAGCTATCAGGTATGTAGGCGTGTCACAGCCCCTGTGTAAAGGTTAATGTCTGATAATAAATCATATGAATGACCTTCTAAAGGAGGCACTATATGAAGGCAGTGATGGGGAGGGGCAGGTAGCAGGTTAGATCTAAATGGCATTGTTTTTCACTGAGAAATTAATGGAATGTGTACAATTTTGTAATGTCCTTAGCATAATCATCCTGTAGTAAAAGTTAAAACACAGCCAATGATTCTATGTGTACATATCTGTTTCTCCTTGGTTATTAGTGTTTGATTGAAAAACGTTTGACAAAATAATTGGGATAGAAAGGTCAAAGGTCAAGGTCATATGCCTTTGATGACTGAATTGGTTTCAAATCATTACAGACTTTAGACTAAAATTCATGTAAGTGTACTGTTAAATAGACATTGTTCACTCTCTGGTTCAAGTTATTCAAATCCACATATTACATTTAAGATGCTCCTTATGCTAGTTTTTAATCTGGATGATATTCATCATATAAAAATAAAACATAAAATTATACCTGTAAAATAAGACAAGATTTATATATACCAACTTAAAATAAATGTTGTCTCATTTTACCAGAACAACATTTGTTTAATATGATGATGAAGAAGGAAAAAAGGCGTTGAACATTCATACCGACAGCAGAAATTGAATGAAATCATGGTTTGTTAAAATGTGTTCTCATTTAGAGCACCTGCTAAACATTCTGTACATATTTAATGTATAATGTTGATTTAAGCTATCTCCTATCGTTAATTAAATTAATTTTGAATCTTTGAAAACTTTTTTTTACAGTATCAGGTGGAGAACCTACAATGAACCATGAGGTGGAGAGGAGGAGGGTAGAGAACACGGCTATGGAATTCTGGTTTTATCTCAGGAATAAACTACAAAAACTGAAGGATAAAACCGGTGGAAAGTCTGATGTGGGGGTAGAAATAGACACAATCATACAGGACTCCACTGCCTATCAAAAGTAAGGGATATTTTATTGATGTTTATAAAATAGGTGACATAATACTGGAGTCAGCTTGGTAATGAAAGTTATAATGTTTGTCCATCTATTAGTTCATCCATTATAAACTATTTACATTTTCAACTTCTTTTCCAGAACGGCTTTAGGGGTTTTGATAAAATTTGGTAGGAATGAAGTACTAATACCTGGCTATTTTCTATAAGTACCATTTTTGTTGTCCAGTTGACAACTGGTGATGCCACCGCAAACACCAAATTCATGGAACTGGTCATCCACACAAGAGAGCTTATCACTTTAGAACAAAGTGTCAGGGGGAATATAGCATTTCTGCTGTGCATTTATATATCTGTTTGTGTGTGCATCTGGAATCTTATGAACACAATAGATTGTGTTTGCCATAGAGAAAGGAAGAACCATATAGAATGACAAGGTCAGAGGTCAAAGGTGTCAAAGTGTACATTATATAACAAAGTCAATAGATTACAAACTAAAGGGCGTAGAATCACCATACCTTCTACAACTGTTGACCATAGAATGAACTCTTTTATTTTTAAGGTCAAAAGTCAAGGTTGTGTCAGACATGCTGTATCAAGAGGATGATTACTGCACATTGTCTTGTTTTATTAACAAACCAACCAGAGATTAGATATATTGCATTTTTATGACTGCATATCAAATATGATTATTCTGTCAATTAACTCTATAATAATGATACTTTCAGAACCCTATATAAAGATTTTTGGAAGTTGAGAACAGTTGATGGTTTGGAGAAATGGAGACAAAAAGAAGCAGACAGTCTTGGTAAATTAGTTCAGGCTCGGTTTCACTTTCTCCAGGTTTGTTATATTTGTATGTCACTTTATTGTTTTCTTTCAAGTCATGTTTGCACAAGTGTATGTGCAATACATTGTATTTAAGGTTCCAAATAGATAATAAAAGATTCGGTTTTATTTTGATTCATCATATTTCGCTAAAGGTGATTTATTTAGACTTTCTACTGAAAACACTATCTTACTTTTAATTTTGATATCTTTCTGCATTACAAGAAATGGGTTATATTGAAATCAACCTACCCTTTTCACTCAATAATTTTGCCTGAAGTACAACACTAGCAATGTCTGTGTCCACTGTCATTTGAAATTCACTGAATCTTTGATTGAAATAGCTTATCAACGATGTTAAATTCTATTCTCATTAGAAATAGACATACAGTGTATATATCATATATTGATTTCCATTTAACAGAATCCATCGGATTGCTCAACAGCCAAGAAGATTGTATGTAACCTGAGTAAGGGGTGTGGTTATGGATGTCAGCTCCACCATCTTGTCTATTGCATGATGGTAGGATATGCCTTAGATCGAACCCTGATTCTGGAGTCTAAGGGGTGGAGATATGCTGCCGCAGGATGGGAGTCTGTGTTCCGACCACTCAGTGATACTTGTATGGAAAGAAGTGGAAGAGAATCTGTCCATTGGGGAGGTTAGAATCTTTTTGTGTTTTAAAATAAAACTTTGAGTTTCTGTATAGTCTTTTTGGAAAACAGAATTATTTGAGATGGTATCTGATATAAATTTATTACGATGTCATGAAATTGGTATGGTATTTCATACCGTCATTTCCCAGACTTTATTTACTGTTCCAAAGAATTTGATGACATCACATCGAATAAAGGAAGTACCGGTAACTCTGTTTATAAAAAGGCCAAATAGCTTTATCTGTGAGTTTCTGTATTGATATCTGATTACAATAATTAAAATGTATGATAATGAAATACTTATTATTTTTCCAATATCAGAAGGTACAGGATATTTATATTATTATTATTATATGAATGTTGTGATAAATTTCAGCCCCAGACAGGATTAAGGATGTACAGGTGGTAGAGATGCCAATCATTGATAGTCTCCACCCCCGTCCAGATTATCTCCCCCTGTCCATTCCTAAGGATATCTCCGAGCGACTGATACGATTGAATGGAGACCCATCGTCATGGTGGATAGGACAGTTTGTACAGTACCTGACTCGCCCACAACCACACTTACAGAAAGATCTGGATAGGGCTCAGAAAAAACTAGGATTCTCTAATCCATGTGTTGGGTTAGTATAGATTAGTCAGATTCTCAAATTTGTCATCCAGGGGTTTGGACTATGACATAATCTTGAACCATACCTGTAAGGTCAATGTCACAGTATTGTGCTAACCATAAAATTATATTCATGTACCTTCACTTCTTTACTATTTTGAATAAATTTTCTGACTAAGGTTTTGATTCTGAAAAGACTTTAAAAAATTGCATTTGATTAATCTTCTGACAGGGTTTATGGAAAGTTGAACAAATACTGAATCTGCACTGATGATTGACAATACCAAAAAATATATGAATAAAGAAGATACATGTATCTTGAACAATACAAAGGAAATGTAGATGGCAACATCAATTTTTCAAATCACATTTTCAAGAAAAGCTGATATCAGAATTCCTGAAAGATGCTTTTCAAGTTTACTCAGATGAATTCCACTAATCAAATAGAATAAAATAGTTACAAATATTTCACTCAGTAAATACAATAAGAAAATGTTGACTTAGGTTGTCATCTTAGACAATATCAATATTTTCAAATTTTGAATAGACCACACCTTATTCTACTTTCAGAATGTCTGTACTTGTAAATATCACAATTTATATATATTAAGGTTTGAATTTGTCAAATGTATTGATAAAATAGGTGAAAAGTTTATGCTTCTAAACTCCTTTATTTGATTAAAGAACAAAATCCTCTGAAGATTACTTCATTAAGTAGAACTGTTCATATTTCAGCGTACATGTACGTAGGACAGACAAACTGGCAGCAGAGGCTGCGTACCATAGCGTAGATGAGTACATGAGATATGTGGCCGAGTACTTTGACAAGTTGGAGATGATACAAGAAGTACCTGAGAGGAAGGTGTTTTTGGCATCTGATGATCCCTCTGTCTTACCTGAGGCCAAGAAAAAGTTAGTATGCCCTGCATTGTTACTGAAAGAGAAGTACTCTTCATGGATACTGTACAAGTAGCATCATTCACTGGTACTTATTTTTGCGGTGTTATGAACAATGATTTGCAAAATTGTTCCTGATGCTATTGAACTATGAACTTGGTATTTTCATTCACTGAGACAAAATTTTTGCGGCATAAGGCTAAAATGAAAGAAGCGAAGGTTAATAGACAGAGAATTATTCTATATATACAGTATATTTCATCATTAGACCAATGAAGCTTCAGAAATTGTTTTGTGTTCTATTTAATATTGGATGTAACCCCTACATACATGTACATAATGGAAAGATTTACTATAGTACCTCAAAGTCATTTTAATGACAGATCCATGTAGTGACATGGGTATTTAAGAGCAAGCTTTGTCCATCCTTCTATCTTCTGTCATTCAATCTATGCCAGTTTCTTTAAAACGATAATTCATGAACCTTTTAATTTATCAATACCAAATTTTTATATATGAATAATTACATGTGTAAGAGGATTACATTATCAGTAAGCCAAAGGTAGAGATCATCAAGAAAAATAGACTCAATATTGATCTTCAGATAATGTAGAACCCCTTTGGTTATCTTAAACTGAACAGCAAGGTATATGTTTACAAACAACATTTCTTGAAACCAGGAAATTTTTTATGACTCACTGAAGTTGAATGTTATCATTAGACAACAACATTACTATACTGATTCATATATACCTTGTATTTTCAGTTACCCAGATTACACCTTTATCAGCGACCCCTCTGTCACTCTGTCTGCCGGACTTAATAAACGATACACAGATGAATCATTACGGGGCGTTATTCTAGATATCCACTTTCTTTCCCTATGTGATTACCTTGTCTGTACCTTCTCTTCTCAGGTAAGCATTCATCTGTAATTGAATTTATCTCAAGAGTGTTCTTATTCTATTTAGGGAATGACTTTAACATATTTTTTTTCATTGTATTGAGGTACACAATACAAAAAGTACAGAAAACTGTATCATTGCGATAAATTCTTTGAAATCCATCCATGGACCCTACACTACTTTTAAACTTTTCAAAAATACATGTATGTCTTCTGTTGTGATGTCAATGAAGAAGAAATTTTTGGTATATGGGAAACATTTTAACCATTCAGAATGGCTGTTTCATTGACAATTCAGTGATTTATTACAGATTCCGCACCCTTATGGAATACCTCTGGTTATAATTTACATACATTTTCATTATTTCCCGACACATACCGATAACCAGAAATCTTCAGGGGTTACGTAGTAGATCATTGTACTGTATGAGAAGAGTGATGCCTTATTTCAACTGGAATAGTATACATGTATATAACATTCTCTATACAGAGAAAGAAAGTTTTTCTCTGATGTATATCATTGAGAATAAGGGTTGATTACCTTAAAAGCATTCACTACTTCATACACCTGAGGTTGATGATTATGTTGAAATGACTTAGCAACTGGAAATTTTTATGGCACTGTGCACCACCAATTTTGAAATCAGTCAAAATTATATTAACACTGAAAATTAAATGATATTCAGATAATTTGTTGAAAATTAATGTCAACAATTTTTTTTTATCGCAAAAAATTGTATCTTTATCCACAGGATAAATATGTCCATATGTCAGCCGTGTGGTACTATTTATAAATGTTGTAGTCATTTTCATTCTTTTTTGATTAAAAAATTATTTGTGTAGACTTGTAAAAATTTGAGGTTTAAGTATTATTGTTAAATCATAGATATGTAATTATCATAACATATATCTTCCAGGTATGTAGAGTAGCCTATGAGAAGATGCAGACAATGCACGGTGATCCCTCTGCCAACTTTAAATCATTAGACGATATTTATTATTTTGGTGGCCAGAATGGACATTATGTAGAAGTTGTCGAGAAGCACGTCAAAAGAAATTCAAAAGAAATTGACATGGAACCCGGTGATTTAATAGGTATAGCTGGTAATCATTGGGATGGAAATTCAAAGGGAATGAATAGAAGAACGGGAAAAACTGGATTGTTCCCGTCATATAAAACACAAAATAAGTTAACGATAGTAGACTTACCTAAATATCCAGAAGCCAAAGTAGACAGGTAATCCAGGCCGAATTGTAGTTATAGTGTGGTATTTATATGATGATTAGTAAGAGAATTGTATGCAAGGTGCTGTGATGTGTAATACAGGAGGAGAATTTAATCCATTGGAGTGTGTGTGTGTACTGTGATGTGTAGTATGTGAGACTCTAAATAAATCCATCAGAATGTGCATGTACCATGTGTGCTAGTGTGTTAGATACAGTTGTGATTTATCTGTCTTGTTTTTTCGATACTGTGAAATTTGTTTTTTATTTGTTATCTACAAAATGTTTCTGACATTTTTGTTCAGATCTATAGTTTTATTATAGAATTTTACTTCATGTCGTAGACATCATTGTTTTTGGTTTGTCTGTACTTGATCTGAGTATCTCTTCTAGCTGATTTCTCTAGATAAACTTTTAAAACACAGTTGTATAATCAAATTCATTTATTTCATACTTCTTAGTTGAGGTACTGTTTCAAAAACTTGCATTTTGATGTGAATTCACTTTAGATTTGTGACCAAGCAATCTTTGTGGTCCACAGAAGGCATGTGAATGTGTTACCAGCCATGGGTTTCTGCTGTGGATTGAGATATGACTAAGTGAATAAGTGATATTAGACTTTGGCATATGTGTTTCACAAACAAAGATTGTTTCAGATTAATTAATTATTGTTACATATTGTTAAACCTTTTTATCATGGTAGTAATTTACTAGAAAACTTATTTTTGAAAATAAAGCAGGGCTTATCAACAAATATACTCTATCTGTACACCTCTAACCAAAGCTTACTATGTTCTTCACACCCTGATGTTATCACAAAGCTGGTAAGTACTTGTTAACTAACAGGCTCTGTGTATTACTGAAGGTCAGGGTTGTGTTGACATATATTATTTAATTAACGGGTTTAATATATCACATTGACAATTCTTGATTAGTTAGTTTTCTTGCAGAAAAAAACAGGTTTTGATTTGGTTTAATGTAAAGAGAACTTATTCATATTTCGAAGAAATTCAGAAGTTTATGTCTTTAAAATTTTAACTGGAAAATAATTTATTCATTTATTCGAACTTTAATGATCCATTCTGGAAATTTTTATACTCCAAATGTTATCATAATTCTGTTTTATTAAATAAGGTATTCTAAATTAATTCATAATTTTTTTTATGAAAAAAGGGGGGAAATCGTATTTCAATAATATTGAGCCTATTTCTTCAGTAGCTAATATCAAGAGTTGTCACGTGGCATATTAAATTTAAGATATAGTGATTACCTCATACAAACATTTGCTCATCGTCAAATTTGATGTTACTTTATTCAAATTTCCTCTCATGGAAGCAGCAATTCAGCTTTATCCAAATATTGAGAAACAAATTCCTTATAGTTGCAATTTTAGTATATTTAGACCACTTATTTATTCTTATTTGTTTGCTTGTCAGTAAGTAAATCAATCTTTTATATTTTACTTGAAAACGAATAATTTTTTTTCCCTTGTGATTGCTTGTTTCAAGTGCATCATATGTGATACATGTATAATAAAAATCAGTTTATGATAATGATATAATAACTATGAATGTATGATAATAGCTATGATTTTCAATGTAATGATTATAAATGATGAGTAAGTGCCTTTATTTATAGTATAGTTGGCATTTGTAAGTTTTCAAACTTCAGGCTTTCTAGATGATTCATATTATCTTGTTATAGTGTGTATGACATGTTCAGAATAGAGAGTACAAACCCTTTCTTGGTAAGGTTCGCTCGTTTCATATTTGTCTCTTCATACGATACTTTTTCCACTCAAAACAATGGAATGACGTAAAACCGCACTAAACCATGGCATGCACTGCGTCATGACGTCATTTCATTCTCTTGAGTGGAAAAAGTACCATACGATGAGACAAAAGTGATCCGAACGAACCTTATCGTGAAAGGGTCTATTGCTGCATTTAAAGAATGTTCATCAGTATTTATTAATACATACATATACATGTATATGTAACCTTCAAAGTAATCCTGTGTATGGGCTTCACATTGTCTTGTATCTTTTACTCAATTGATATGAATTATACTGCCATCAAAGTTATAAGAATGGTCAAACATGATGAAACTCTATTTCCAAATGAAGATTGCTGACCTCTACAAGGTCAAGGTAACGTATTTAGGATTAAAATGCACAGGTCATATAACTGACTGTGAACATTCTAGTTACCGTAACTACTCCTATTTTTAGAAAAAAAAAATGTAGAATTGGTTGTGTATGTAGAGTAAATTACTGCTACTCATAGTAATAAAATATACCATACCTATGATAGGCATAAAATATACCATACCTATGATAGGCATAAAATATACCATACCTATGATTACATGTGATATTAATATATGATATATCATCATAAGTATTTTGTAGCGAAATCCATAATGCATCGAATCTTATCTTTTGGTGTGGTTAATGACTTGAATGAAGTTGTTTTACGTCCCTCAATCAATCTTATATATGTACATGTGTATATGGTTATGTCCCAGATTGAATACTGTACTAAGATTTTCAAGGGTATTATTGGTGCGAAAGTTTCATTTCTAGGTGGTGCTCTCTCAACATGCAATAGACACATAGATGGACAGAGTTTCAGTCCTTTTGGTATTTTTTGTTTGGTTTAAAAAGAACAGTCAAAACATTTATCTATAATTATAAGAGTTATACAGATCATGCTGATGATATAGCCAATGATTTGGCTTGTTTCTTAAGAGAATATGGAACAAGATGAAATTTCTATTTCTCATACATGTGTGTATTATTATCTACAGCACTATTGAAAAGGATAACTGATGAAAGAATTTAAAAACCTTACTATTCACAATTATAACCCAATGTTTATGAAATCCTATTTTGAAATGAATGAATCTTATTTTTAATGCATCTTAAAAAAAATCCAAATAGATTTTATACTTTTGTATATCAGTTGTCCTTGAGCAGGCATATGGAATATAGTCCTTATTACTCAAATTGACCTGTATGAAGCTATAGGTTTCTAAAAAAATGAGGGCTATATTCCTCATAGGAATGATAATCAGCAATTGCCCTGGTCTGACCCTAACTTTACAACAGTTTACATTCACTATATTACATGTTTAAAAAAAATATGATGTAGTAAACAAGATTTAAGAAGAGTTATACCACAAATGTACCTGTATTTAGGTATCGTTTATCATCTAGAAATTTCTTTTTTGTCATGTAGTTTATGTACATATTTTTGATTACGAAATTTCAGTAAGCTACAGTATTCTTGAATAATAGATGAAAGCCGCAAGAATTTTGCTGCACCAAAAACATTCCAAATTTTATGTATGTATTGACACAACATCAAAATACAGATATGTTTTATGTATGTGAATGTTTTGTATTTCTAAAACGTCCCTTATACTTCTGTGTCATTCATTTTGTAATTAAATATTTGCATGAAAAAATTCACCTCAGATTTATGTCCTTGCATTTATGTACTTAGTTATGCTTTTGATGTATATGTTTCTAATTTTGATTATTTATGTTGGTTAACTATTTATTTGGACGGCTTTGCGGTGAAGGGTTAGAGTGTGGTGTGATAATACATTGTAATGTATGAAAAGAAAGTCTCTATGCATTTCTTCAATCAAAACAGAGCTTTGTTCATGTTGTTTAGTAGGACACCCTCTATTATTTAAGGTGGAAATGTTTTGATTGTCACTTGATACACTATCTAAAATTGATAAATTAGTAATATATTTATGTGACTGATGTAGAGCTTTTAAAAATAACTACTCTTTTTCCCAGTAGAGTAACAGCATAGTATATCTTGATACTTGGCATTTAAATTTTAAACAGAATTAAGGTTTTTTTTCATATAAAGTTCAGAAGAAACTATGATTTTATTACCTCAGTAAGGTTATAATTTTTGAAAGTGTAGAGAAATAAACATGAAAAGCGTTACTGCCAGTCTCATTAGTACCATATACATAAAGTATGATTGGAGTATTACTCTCATTGTATTTGACAAATGATGGTATGACAAGATCAGCATTTTGCCAGCCTCTTACTTAGATTCTTCATTTTGTCCAGAAAGCGTTAGAGCTTGACAACAAGGACCCACAATAAGCCGCCTCCACTTTTCCTATTTGACTTGAGAGAGATCGTAAGGGGCGGATATCATTGAGGGTTGTTGGTGGCGAGCTCCTGTTGTGCATATATTAAAATAAAGAGCAGAAATCTTCAAAATGGATAATTTCATTTTCAAATACTCTGGAGATCAATTGTAATGAACCTACATATTAATTTTGAGCTGTTTGTGGTGTAAGCACTTATATTTTTAGGTATACAATCATAGCATATATTTTATATTGATAATGGCACGGAAAGTTAAATTTTACTTTTTCATCAAATGGTATTTTTAAACCAAGTTCATTCAGTCTCTTTTTGATTATATGCTTTCTCATGAAAATTGATATTTTTTTGTATTCAACAATTGAGTCACTCAGCAAAATATTTACATGTTGTGATTTCTGTACCACCAATATGTATCCGTTACTAGTTCATGCTTGGCAATTTATGTATATTATCCATTTCTTTCAATATTTATGCTCCCATGTAAGTTTTAGAGGCATATAGTTTTTGGCTTGTTTGTCCATCTGTCTATGGAAAAAAAACTTGACCATCACTTTTGATTGTAATGTGACAGAGCCTCTATATTTGACTTGTTTTCCTTGTAATTTGACCAACAGCTTAATATAGTTACCAAGCCTCTAACAAGGACATTTTTGATTTACAAACAACTTGCTGATTTTTGCTTTTATCTTATCTAGTAATTGTACCATAGGCCACCATTATACTATTTTCACCTTGTAGACTGATTTAAGCTCATGTGACACAATGTCCGATATTGTTCAGTTTTAATTTTATCTTGTCTATGTTTGAATATTACATCATCACTAAAATAAGTTTTGCTTCTAAATTGATAATGGTATCAATCTATTGATAAATAGATAAAGTCGAATCACTGTAAGCATTGTTTCTTGATAAACGTATTTATATGTTTCTTCAAAAAGTGTCAATTATACTTTATCCAATATTTCATAAGACTTTCATAAGAGTCGGTGAAAATTGACTCGTTAATGAAATTTGTTAAAAGTTAAAAAAAATGTGTTGTTCTTTTTATTCATGTGTACTTCTCCAAAGTAGTTTACATCTATATTAGGTATATGATCTCTGAAACCAAACACTTTTACTAAAAGCGAGTAGAATTGAATATTGAAATTCAAAGTCACTCGTGGCACAGAACTCTCTCTCTCTCTCTCTCTGTGCCCCAAGTAATACTGCAAGATGCACAAAGAATGATATTTCCTGATTAATCAATGTATTCTTTTACATGCTCTGCACAAAAAGGAATACTCATTATATCTTCATCCAACTTGGCAAGTGTATTATGTTAAATCACTGTAGAATGCTTTTTGGAGAAGCAGGTATGATAATTCAAAGTTCAGGAGCATAGTTATGAAAATTTGACACTATTGGATATTAAGTAAGAGTTGCCATTCTATCCATAAAAAAATTCCTAGATTCTTAATGCTAGAAGCAAATCTAAAAAACATGGATTGAAGAAATGAAAACCAAACAAACAAAGGTTCAACAATTTATTACAGTTGCTGCTACATAATATATTACAAAGAAGCTTACTATTCATAGCCCAGTTTTCTTAAAATATTCAAGGTTTCAAAACTGTGAATTCAAAGATAAAACAAAAATTATTTCAATTCCGTTGATTAATTTTCTAACCTTTCTAGTATAAAGCATTTATACGTAATATAGGTTTAGGTACGAATTAAGTGTGATCTGATATTTCAGCTTATGATTCAAGTTTGGCCTGTATTACCCACATGAATATAGTAAAAGTATTACATGGATCCAGCCATGATAAATGTATTTATATACAAGTTTTGAATTTCATTTGAATCTCTATCAGGACTGATAAAAGAAAATTGTACAAGACAGACCTAAAATATAAAGTACATGAAAATTTCCTGGAAATAAGTAAATGATAGTATAAGTTTCAAAATTAATCCTTAGTTTATTCAAATTTTATGAAAAATTGAAAAAGACCGACGGTTTGCTATGTCAAATAAAACAAAGTCTGATAGAGAGCTTTAAAAGCTGATGAAGTTTGAACTTTTGCTTAATTTTAATCTATCTTACTCTATGCATTAATGGCTACATACATAAGATAATTGTATCTGAATTCAAAAAAGGTGAAATTCAAAATATATGAACTGAAATGCTGATATTCTACACAAGATTTAAATACATGAACAATAGATTTACTCACATACGCTGTATCTTACATGCAATCACCCTCACACTCCCACTTCATAAATATTTGGTCCTCGCTTCAAAATTTCAAAATCATTTACCTCTCTTTGCCCACATAAGTTTGTTATGCCCTAGACAAAAAGATTTTGCCCTTCTGTTAGGTACACTATATCACAAAAGTGATGGCCCTGTGAAAAATGGAATACTCAAAAATTGCCTTCGACGACAATTTTTACAGCACTTTGTTCATAGAATACTGATCACACACAAAAATACTTGCTTCAAAAAATACACAACATGAATACACAACTTCAGAAAACAATATAGCATGCAAAAAAAAAAAAAAAAAAGATCCAATCATTATGCTTGTCTTGCACCATGTGATCCACCACTGAAGCTTACTTTTGTTCAATGAATATTAAGATACTGAAGTAAAAACCAACTACTTGACGAAAATAAACAGTCTTTATAAAAAACTCACAAGCCCTACGCCCAGGACTACCAGAAATTCTGCAGGGCTAGTAGAAATTGCCTATTAAACTATACAAAAAAACAGTAAAATATGTCTTTGGGCTAGTGGTTCACAAAAGTTTTTGTGAAGACTGAATGAATATAAAGACCCCAAAATTAAAGTATTTAAAACATCTTAACCCTCAAAGACTGATGGTTCAAATAATATAGGCGTAAATCTGATCTTGCTACATTTGTGTGTGTGAATATCTGAACACAAAAGTAACAGAATCAACTGGAATAATTCAAATTTTATGAAATAACTGATGATTTTGTAGTGACAAATTTTAAAAAAGTTAATTTAAATCTAAATTTCAGCTACTTTAAACAATGTATAATTGAACATAGGTGGGATTAAGTGTTGGATTGAGATGCAGTTCGTCTGTGAAATGACAGTAAATTTATACATCCAAGGCAGTGATGTAACATGGTTGATATGTCCTTCATACATGGATTACCATAAACCTAGGCTCACTTCATGAACGTTAAACCTAGGCTCACATAATGAACGATAAACCTAGGCTCACATAATGAACGTTAAACCTCGGCTCACTTCATGAACGATAAACCTAGGCTCACTTCATGAATGATAAACCTAGGCTCACATTATGAACGATAAACCTAGGCTCACATAATGAACGTTAAACCTAGGCTCACATGAATGATAAACCTAGGCTCACATTATGAACGATAAACCTAGGCTCACATTATGAATGATAAACCTAGGCTCACATTATGAATGTTATGAGTATTTACATACCATGAACTGAATGGAGATATAATTGTACATTTAATAGAAACTTTTGTACAAAATGAACAATTTGAGATGCAGAGGAAAACGTTCGAGACACTTAACATATGGCTATTAAATCAATAATATCAAAAACGCAAGTTTAATGAGAAAAAGAAAAATTAAAGTTTTGATTTCACATAAAAATTTTAAGTATTGAAGCTAAATATGTCATTTTTACTCCTTTCCATAAAGCCAGATCAATTCCTAAAAAGCTGATGTTTTACTTGATTTTGTAAAATATGTCTTTTAGAAGTTAATACAAGTAATGCACCGATTTATTTACTTTGCTGTATTTATATTTAACATGAAAGTACGATGCTTCTTTCTAACTTAATTTTCACAACAAAAAGATGTCTGTACAATGTGTAGAACTGCTAGGCAGTGAAATTATGTGAACATTTTATTACACCATTTCTGCTTAGCAAAACTGGTTACAATTAAATACGAACTAAACAAGATTTCCTTTGGGGTAATAGCTGAAGACAAAACAGATGATTACAATGTAAGAGAGTCATAATTACTGGGTGGATTTCAAATGCATGTAAATGATGATGAAATATTTGATCATCTATAGACAAAAAATGTTCAACAATGAAAGTGTAAAAAAATGTACAACAAATAGAAACAGGTACAAATGAGAAAGACTAGAAAAATACAGGAAATGTTTCCCAAAACAGATCTTTGACTTTTTTAACAAGGACATACAATAGTCCCGTCCAAAAAATTACACAAGACGAACCGAATTCTTCTTTACAAATAAATTTTCTCCTCTGCTCTTGCACAATTCATCTTTTCAAATTCTGGACTTAACAAGTTTATGGTCTTTTCCTGGTTAAGGAGTTTTGGATTCCCCATGTCCCCGTCAGAGTTTTTATTAAGGGGAGACAACAATTCACAGTCTCTGAGAATCTGAGGTGTATTATTCCAATGATTCTCAGTGGATTCATATCCTAATAAAGTAACATGCACTGGTTTCACAGTGTCAACTTCTGCCGCTATAAAATCGGGCGACTTTTTGGAGCACCGTCGCCTGCGATGGAATTTGTATGCACAGAAAGCAAATAGAAGAAGTAGTATAATGACCAGTATGGCCAGTACAGTGATAATAATGGTGGCACTTGGGTCACGGTCCGTGGGATTACGCTCACGTGACACGCCCAGCCCCGAATCGTGTGTAGAATCTTTAGGAGATGACACTGTGTATGCAGATGAAGTAGTCTCTGTAAAAATAAGGTATACTTTATACAGATACATGTACAAAATGTATTTGTTTCTCAAATACAATAATGTCCATCAAGCTTAAATCTTTGTTTGAAACATTTTTTGTTTGTACACAGTGTGTAATCTCACAAGGCAGAACAATTGATTTTTCTATATTTTTGCGCAAAATAGATAATTTATTACAATAAGGGAAATGTGATACAGAGTAATAATGCCCTAACTTTGAGTTGCATTCAAAATAAGGTGGATATTAGCTTTTTTTAACACACAAACATAATCAGTGTTCTACTTTCACGTTCATCTACACAAATCACGCCGATCCTTTTTCAGCTTTATAAAAGGATATTACCTCTCTTACTTTGGATAAAACTCGTAGCTAAGGCATCCTTACACTGCATCACATTCCGTTTTTTGTGAAAAATAATTTGTATTACATGAAATTTTAGATAAACCGAATGTTCTGCGTTGAGAGATTATCCACCATGTTGTAATTTTTTCTATTTGACTAAAATTTCAAATTTGAATACAAATATGCATAATAATTAAAAATCTTAACTAGATTAATATCAAACTGAATTGCAAAACAGAAGGAAAATGTATACTTCCTTTCTATTTAAGATAGGAGTATGCAACATGTATGCTTGCAGCAATATTAAGTGTAAACTTTCCTTGATAATAATGTAATAATGGTAATATAACTTGTACCTACCCAGACATAGAGGGCAGCACTGATCTGGAGATTTTATCAGGTATTTACAGTTTTGTGGAGGACAGTGGACGGGAGCGCAGACTTTTTCTCCGTTCAGACATAAGCACTTTGAGCAGTTCTGTGTCTCCCATTCGTTATTATGTTTGTATACTGTATCTTTATCAATACAACCTCTGTGTTGATCAAAGTCTGAAAATAGGAACATAATGTTTCAAATGGTTACAAAATTATAAACATAGCACATCTTAAATATTAACTTTACATAATATGAATTATGGCAAAGCCCTAGAAACGAAGTGCAGTCAATGTATAAATATTAACTTTTAATAAATATTAACTGAAGAATCATTTTCTGTACCTTAACTTCCCGAAGGTCAGAGGAGATGTGCAAATTGACAGTGTCACTCTGAAAGACCTGACAACAATTTGTTTTTGACTAGAGAATTTTTGTAAAACATATGTCCTTGTGGTATGAAATTGATTCTTTTATCAACGATAGGTGAAAGGAGATATAACCTTGATCACTGACCCTAACATAACAGGTGTCTAATCCTGCCTAATAAGGAATCAAATATCCATATTTGGTTTAAATAGGCGAGGTCTTTCAAGGGTTCTTAATATGTCATCTAGAAAATATTTAAAGTGTATTTTTCATGTGACCTTGACCTTTGACCTATTACCTCCGAATTCAATAGGTCATTATGGACAAAAAAAATATTAGAATTTAGTTGTTGTACCTATACAAGTAGGACAGCAACTTCCTTTGCGTAGGACTGTTCTATTACACCTGAGGGGAGAGCAGGTTTGCGAGAAGCAGTGGATTTGTCCATTTCTACACGTACAGCTCTGACAGGGTGTGGTTCTCCATACATCTCCATGTTCATGCGAGTATCCTGCCTCGCTACGGCACATCCGAGTCTGGGGAAGGTCGGCACTCGGCAAATTGTCTGCCTCATCTGTCAGGTAGAAAATAAGTTACTAGTTTATCAAACCATCGGAATAAAGGAGGAATTTTCATTTTGAAGGTTAGAATAAAACTATTTATAGGTCAGGGGTCAAGGTTACCAAACAAAAATGACTATCATATAAAACTATAAGCTAATAGAAAGCTTTACATGAATATTATTTCAAGAGTAAATGTAGCTCTACACTTATGTATTATGAAATTCCTTTTTTCAATTAATGAATTTTAAAATCTTAAACTGATGGTTGTCGAGTCTGACCTTGACACACAGGACAGCATCGGCCTGTTAGTAGTACTGGATAGTTACACAGTAACGGGGGACATACGTGTGTTTCACACAATATACTGCCATTATGACAGATACACTCTGTACAGTTGTCTAGATGCCAGGTCTCCCCCTCCACAAAATACAGTCCCTCTGCTGACTGACATGCCTCTCTCTGTCCTGTACTCGGTAAAGTTATGGCATTCCCTGTAGAAAAATGTGTTGATAGTAAACATGTATTGGTGTCACATTAATATTCTAATTTAGTAAATTAAAAGCTACATAGGTCAAGGATAAGGCTATAAATTTCTCATTCCTATTACCAAAATAGCCCACATTTATATGCCAAGAATTTGCAGCAGTTATCATGACCTTGGACTTGAATAGTCAACTGACAGTACTGTATGCTACCAGTCAAAGTATCACATTGCAATATGACAAAATAGATTTTTTTTAATTGAAAATATGCATTGCTAGTTCAGTGGTGAAAACCAACATTACCGTATCAGGTCTATAGTAAAGGCATGACTTTATGTGTGGTCCCCAGAATAAAGAATCAGGTGTATTTATCTATGAAAATCAAACATTGATAGATCTCTCTGTAAATAAACGTTAGGACATTTTTCTGCATCTAGGTTCCACTTCAGTTCAGTAAATTCCCATTTATTACTTGCGTCATGAGCAGTAATTTAATTAGGGAAATCTAATTAGAATACACAACAGGACAAGTAAACAAGCCTTGCCAAGGGACCTACTGACCTTGTTTCTTCATTTAGCCGTTTCTTTTTACATAATTAGTGAAAGGCATTTATAGAACTTGTCTCACACCCACAGACTTACTCCCTGTATAAATCACTCACAGTGGCATCATATGTCGTGTAAATATACTAGTATATGCACATTCTTTAATCTACTGATATCACTTTGGTACAATCGTATTCCATAGGGGATGGACATACAATTTTAACTGAACATGCCGAAACTCTCTCTTTTTAACCCTGCTTTATCGCTTTTGTTTGTTTGAGTTTTTCATCGCTTGTTTTAGTAAGCTTCCATCATTCAGACTTTTTTGCAACTTTTTATACCTGGACAAGTTGGGCAGCAGTCCCCCAGTCTGAACACAGGTGTGTCACAGTTAGGGCGTGGGCACGATATGAGGGCACACATCTCCTGGCCGTTATAACAGTAGCATAGCCGACACCCGTCATGCCACGCGTCGCCGTCCTCGTGTCGTACTCCTTCCACGGAGAGACAAGACCGGTCCACCGCTCCCGGCACGTACGTGGTGGGCACCGAGGGATCAGACGGAGCACTGTCATCTGTAACGTAATAATGACAATATTCAATGGTAACATTGGTGACACTTATAAATTATCTTTACTTCTCATTCTCAGTTAATAAAGAGGTTTTTGTAAGTTGAGAACCTGCGCGGGATATAATCCTAATTTAGTTAGTTACTGAATGCATAGGTCAATGAAACTGATTTTTGATTTTCGTTTTTTCTCGTGATTAAAACCTTTCAATCTTGAGAAAACTCTTCGTTCCTGAGCCAATTTACACCACACATAACTTCATCTTTTATGTGTCACCGATTACATCGCTTTGGTTCATTCAAGAATTAATCTCTTCACACCCAAGTGAAAATGCGAGGCAAGGAGTTATTAAAAGTATTTTGAAATTTATAAATGACTTCATATTTGCCTATTTTGTGGCAAGTGTCAGAGGCCCTTCCTTCCCTTACATTATAAATTGCATCGTAAAGCCTCATTCACAAAAAAACATTACAATTTATCACGGCAAATGGAGGCGATAGCAAGAATTTAAAAGTTGTTAAATTTACAATGTCCCTTTCTCGGGCTGAGATGTAAATAACAAATGCTAGCTAACTACGACCTGACCAACCTCAGTATAATATACTTGTGTTTGTTATTTGTTAGATTATCTACACAGAGCCAATAAGGTAGTCCCGGCTCTCCTGGCTGCCTAGAAACCTTAAATTTTCTTGTCTTTACCAGTCACATTACAATGATTGGAGAGCTTTTAGCCCTTGACATATTAAGGAGGTAAACATCTAATAAAGGGGGGAGACCACTACAGTTTTTGCTCCCCAATCCCATCTTTTTAACCCTGTCAGATTTATGTTTTGTGATTATTTCCTAACCTGACTACCCTGTACATTTATCATTGTACGTGTTTTCCTTCCTAGACTCACGGTCCCTACCCTGTTATAGACTCAAGGTCCCTACCCTGTCATAGGAACCAATGATAAATACTCTATACAAATTATTCTTATATACTGCCTGCTACAGACAAAGGTCACATTAAGGAACAATAAACCCATAATACCAACATTAGTCAAAGTATGGTACGCTGACTTTGTCAGATTGGACGTTTGAACATGACCTTGACCCCTGACCTTGGTCATGACAAGACTTGCTAAACTATTTACAGTTGCCCATGGAGATAAAGTTAATAGACACCTTAGGACTAGACAATATATCAGAAATGTATGAAATACAGGATTCCGACAGAATTGCTGGAATTCTTTTATAAAGGATGTCTAACTTTCTGTACCAAGTTTTTCCACATACTTCAGGACTCTGACGAGCCGTGAGACAGACATGGCATAGAGAGATGAGTAATTGTATAAATGTCCAGACAGTTTGGTAATTATGAAAATGATTTCAAGCTTTGCTAGTTTTGACCTTGACTTATCGCTGCAGCATATAAAGTAAGGTATGACTAATTGTGTATATGTAAAATACAACATAAATCATAAGCTTAACATCGACGTCGACACTTTGTCAATGACTAATATTATATGACGATAAATCGATGATTAACAAGGATGACTTACAACAAACTTCTCTAATTGTAAATTGACACAAAACGTTCCCTAAATAAAGCTCCGTCGATTTTTTTTTTCAGTATTAGCAATTTTCTTAACTACAGAGGCTAATCATCCTTATTAAGTCTATAGCGACCTTTGAAGCACCAAATGTTACCTATAGATATCAATACAGATTACACTCCATCAAGGTTATGTATGCACATAATACATTGACACATTCAAGGATTTTCTCAATGGCATAAAGTATGGGAGGGGTACGATTCAGTGCAGTGTATATAGTCAGATGTAAAATCTATATTTATAAGCCACAAGTGCATTGGCATGCAGGAAGTATGGAAAAAACGACCAAGGTTATCATTTTTCTTTTTAAGCTAAATCATTCCCCAAATATCCTTGGATCCGTCAATGTTATATAGTATAGTCCATTACCTCTGCATTTACAGATCTGGCAGTCCTGTTCATTGACGATGAAGCCTGAGGCACATTTCTTGGTACATTTGAATGGGGGACACTTGTTACATTTACACTTGGCACATCCGTTACGCATGACCTTGAATCCGTACGTACACTGCTTGTTACAGCGGGTCAAGGACGGACAGCGGGACTTCACCTTAGCACATTCACACTGCTCCTGACCTTGAGAATTCAGTTTGTAACCATGGCGACAGTCCAAGTAGCAATTCGCTGAAATCACAGAAAAGTATTGATCATGCTTTAATTTGAAGGGGAGACTAAAGTCACGTATTTTGTCATTTTCCCTGGGATATGACCTTGTGTCCGTCCTTCTTTAACAGACACTCAATCAAGTTCTTTTCAGGATAAAATCTAATTTATCAACATAATGAAGTACAAGTGAATCCCTTTACTGACATACACGTTAACAAATTGTTTCTGGGTTCAGCTAGAGGTTTTTCGTTTACGCGTGATGGTCACAAGTTCTGGATACAGTACATTATAACAAAACATTTCTTTCAAAGTATTACGATCACAATAACAGGCTTTCCCGTGGTGTATCTTCAGCATTTGTCTCTGATTTAGTTAAGAACAATTCGCTTTCATTCAGCGTTTGATATGTCATATCTTATCGAATTTTTAAATATGAAAACTTAAGGACATCTAAAATTAATCTTTTAATACATAGATTGAAATTTGAAGGAGAGGAAAAAATATCTTTTTTTTTGCACGGTACTTAAGATTATTGAGATAATGCCTATTTATTCCAGTCGGTAAGAGCATTACTGAGAGACGTTTAACGTTATCTGTTACCGGAATGAGTGACGTTTGATAAACTTTTCCACAAACAGTTTTGGGTGGGAATTGACAGCTTGCAGTCCGCTATTCGTTTGATGTCTAGCTAACATATGACCCCGCGGCACGCGCAGGCGACAGGTCAGCGACCTGGAGGTCAATCTTCATAAAGTTAAATAACCAATCAAAATGCAGGATTAATTGAAAATGTCGTTCGTACAGGTGCAAATCGTGTAGATACAGCACGTTATGATGACGTTGATGACCGATAAGTTAATTACAATACAATATACTAATTTCGTTTATCAAAAGTTACGAAGCATTCTTATTTTCAATTTCTCAATTCCAATGTTCATTAAGACGAATGTAATTCTAGTGTCGTTTTAATGCGTTATAATTCAGTCATAAACTACTCTGTACCCAGATTGTAAAACCTTTTTTAAAATGTCCATAAAGAACTCACCGGGTTTACATTTACATTTGTAGCACCCATCGGGCGAGTACTGGAGCCCACTGGGACATTCTAAACTGCAGTTTCTGAGATCTGGGCAGGAGGGATGCTGTCCAGTTTTGTCACCTGGGCAGAGAAAGGTATTCATAAATTAGGTCATTACCTACGATGTGATAAAGTGTAATGTCAAATATTTACTGAACTTTCAATGAAATAACTCTCTGAATGTAACCCAGGATCCCACATCTCTATCAGATAATTAAATCTTTTTAAATCACTTAAACACAACAAATAAATAAAATGGATTTTCAAATTACACCATGATATTGCAAATTTTCTCTGCGTATCCACTTTGAGAGAAAACATTTAATTTGTCGCTTTTATCACAAATTCACGCTAGGTCGCGAGGAAAACAATTTCTATGTTTGCCAAAACCACTAAAATAAGTAAAACTCCAATTGTAAAAACTGCTGAATTTGATGGGAAAAGGTTACTTTAAACGCCTATCGTCCTTCAGAAAGACATACAAGTAAATTACATAACAAAAGCCGGGAGTAGACCTACGTTATTGGTTTGTTTCGTTAGTTTATGCGGAGGTTATCAAAACTTTTTGGGTGGAACCTGTAGAGAAAGTAACACCAACGATACTTGTACATCGCTTAAAATCAAATCTCCATCTCTTTGTGTCCTTGGTATACATCCCCTCCCAGTGGACTTAAGTTAAACCTCTAATAAAGATTTGGGAGTTACCTTCTGGTCTGATCGTTTTACCGAGACAAATGTTCTTTTCACACATAAATTTTCCTCCTACGCACCTCTATACGTCAAATTACTATATTGTAAACAAAATGTTTGAAATTTCACCTCCATCTTATACCTAGAATACATTAATACACTTGTTATGTACAAGAAAGGATTTTTCTAAAAGAGGTATTTGTTTTCTGGCTGCGAAGCAAAATAAGATTCCATAAATCACATACATCATATACATAAACTTTATTCCTGAAAAAAAACCAACATCAGGAGCCGCTACACCTATTTTCCACGTCATTTTATATAAAACACTCGAATCTGGGTAGGATATTTGTATCGTATCCAGAAACCAGATGAACAAAAAACAAGTAATTAGGGTTTCATTATTTAAGATTCCAAAGTTATTCCAGAAAGTCACGAGCCTCTTTGACCTTGAAACCAATTTGTGTAGAGCGACTCCAGAAGCTTTGACCAACCCAAATCAATTTCGGAAAACTTTTTTTTCTTTAAGTTTTTGACTTTTGTCCGGTAGCACTAGGAACCATCCGATTCAGACTTGGTCAATAATAAACCAAAACTTATATTGGAGTTAATTTATAGGTAACTACATACATAAACAACTTATAGAGAAGCTTACCAAGACAGACTGGACAGCACTGACCAGGGACCTTCTTTGGATTGAGACATTTTGTTTCACACAATTCCGAGTTACATTGAGCCACACCGGATACACACGTACACGTCGTACAGTCGTTCTCTCTCCACGAGTCAGAGTTGTTCACTATCCTACCACTCTCTGTTAAACATCCTGAAAAATATCATCATCATCATCATCATCATCATCATCATCATCATCATCATCATCAATAATATTATTCTTATGTTTTTCATTCCTGCAGGTCATTGATCTTATAATTTGCACTTTATTATATCTTTTTTTTTTTGTGTGTGACATTTTCTGCACGATATCTATCTTGTTTTCATTATAAGATGGTTATTTATCGTAAAATAAAGCATCGTGCAGTCAAGCTGTAAATCAGTTTCTCTTTTTTAATGAAAATTCATTTGATAAACTTTTGTCCTAGATGTCATCAAGAACAAACTGCAAATACAACAAATTTCCTTTTTAAAGCAAAAACCAGAAATTTCTCACTAATTTATGTAAATATTACGTGGTAATGGGGATGCAGTTGCACTTGATGAATGGCTCTATGCAGAATATAAATCTATCGTGTTTTCAATGTATGTTCTTTCTTAGAATATAAATCAACTAAAGCGTTTGAACTTTCCATGTGAATAGTCTTTAAATAAATCTTGCATTTTTGCATGCATTTTGCATTTAAGACATGTTTTTAAAACAAGAGGGAACAGTTGTGTTCTGTGCATGGTATGTCAGAGAAGCTGGTATTCTTTCTATAGTTCATAAATGAACGTGTCAGTACCAATACCCCCAACACTGCATATAAATCTGACATTATGATAGCTATGTTTGAAGATTGACTTAAGGTGGCTCAATAATCCAAGAATTCTTTGTCAGAGGAGAAAAAAATATTCTGTTTATTCAACATTGATATCTGATAATTTATATTTGTGCTTAAGATTACATATCATCGACTATTTGACTGACCAGTGGTCCTCTGAATATACATATGTAAACCAACGCCGGGATATGTCGTAAAACAATGAATTTTGATAGATAAAAACATGATATATGGATAATAATTCCAGATTGAAACCATTCTTGTGATCATTTTCACCATAATATCATCAAATATGTATATTTCTTTATAGA